>RPOG01005302.1:0-14408 GCA_008086565.1 Thalassoma bifasciatum | reverse complement strand
CCAAAGTTTAACTTGCCCTCTTTTGACATTTCCCTTCCCAAAGGGAAGGTTGAGGGTGACCTTGATGTTGAAGGCCCTGACATTAAGGGAGGCAAACTCAAAATGCCCTCATTTGATGTCTCACTGCCAAAAATGAAATTGCCAGAGGGACCTGATATAAAGATGCCATCAATGGATATTTCCCTTCCAAAAGGAAAAGTTGAAGGTGACATTGATCTTGAAGGACCTGATATGAAAGGGGGCAAGTTCAAAATGCCCAAATTTGATGTGTCTTTGCCTAAAGTGAGCCTACCCAATGTGGAAGGACCTGATATGAAAGGAAAAATTGGAATGCCATCACTGGATATATCACTTCCAAAGGGAAAGGCAGATGTGGATTTAGATATTGATGGACAAGGTGGAAAAGGAGGCAAGTTTAACATGCCCTCACTGAATATCTCTCTTCCTAAAATAAAGACAAAAGGAGTTGATGTTGATATAGAAGGACCTGAAGTCTCTGGTGACATGTCTTTGCCAAAAGTCAAGTCCCCAGATGTTGATATTAACCTAAAGGGTCCTAATATGAAAGGTCCAAAGTTTAACCTGCCCTCTTTTGACATTTCCCTTCCCAAAGGGAAGGTTGAGGGTGACCTTGATGTTGAAGGCCCTGACATGAAGGGAGGCAAACTCAAAATGCCCACATTTGATGTCTCACTGCCAAAGATGAACTTGCCAGAGGGACCTGATATAAAGATGCCATCAATGGACATTTCACTTCCCAAAGGAAAGTTTAAAGGAGATGTTGATATTGATGCACCTTCTGGCAAAGGAGGCAAGTTTCACTTGCCCTCAATTGATCTCTCACTACCAAAACTTAAAACCAAAGGAGCTGATGTAAACATCCAAG
Source organism: Thalassoma bifasciatum (assembly GCA_008086565.1). Lineage (NCBI taxonomy): Eukaryota > Metazoa > Chordata > Actinopteri > Labriformes > Labridae > Thalassoma > Thalassoma bifasciatum. The sequence continues at coordinate 13,522 of RPOG01005302.1, read as the reverse complement.
GGCCTGAAATCAAAGGGGACATGTCACTTCCCAAAGGGAAACTTGAGGGTGACCTCAATATAGAAGGACCTGATGTCAAAGGAGGCAAATTCAAAATGCCTAAATTTGATGTGTCATTGCCAAAAGTTAATCTACCTGAAGCTGATCTTCCCCTGAAAGGTCCTGACATGAAGGGCAGAAAAATTGAGATGCCAGACATTGATATATCATTGCCTAAAGGAAAAGCAGGAGGAGATATTGAAATTGGGGGACATGCTGGTAAAGGAGGCAAGTTCAACATGCCTTCACTTGACATCTCTCTTCCTAAAATGAAGGCAAAAGGAGTTGATTTTGATATAGAAGGACCTGAAGTCTCTGGTGACATGTCTTTGCCTAAAATCAAGTCTCCAGATGTGGATGTCAGCCTGAAGGGGCCAGATGTGAAGGGTCCAAAGTTTAACCTGCCCTCTTTTGACATTTCCCTTCCCAAAGGGAAGGTTGAGGGTGACCTTGATGTTGAAGGCCCTGACATGAAGGGAGGCAAACTCAAAATGCCCAAATTTGATGTCTCACTGCCAAAGATGAACCTACCAGAGGGACCTGATATAAAGATGCCATCAATGGATATCTCACTTCCAAAAGGAAAGGTTAAGGGAGACATTGATATTGAGACACCCTCTGGTAAAGGAGGCAAGTTCAATATGCCCTCACTTGACATCTCTCTACCCAAAATGAAGGCAAAAGGACCAGAGATAAACATTGAGGGCCCTGATATTAAAGGTGGGGAGATCAACATGCCATCCATTGACCTTTCTCTGCCAAAAGTCAAATCTCCTGATGTTAATGTCAGTTTTGAGGGACCTGATGTGAAAGGGGGAAAAGTCAGTATGCCATCTCTAGACATTTCCCTTCCTAAAGGAAAAGTTGAAGGTGACATTGATCTTGAAGGACCTGATATGAAAGGAGGCAAATTTAAAATGCCCAAATTTGATGTTTCTTTGCCAAAAGTAAGTCTACCCAAGGTTGATGCCAATGTGAAAGGACCAGATATTAACATTCCATCACTCGATATTTCACTGCCTGAAGGAAAAGCTGGAGCAGACCTTAATGTTAGTGGTCCTGACATCAAGGGTGGCAAATTCAAGATGCCCAAAGTTGATGTCTCACTGCCAAAGATGAACCTGCCTGAAGGTGAATTCAAAGTTAAAGGACCAGATATGTCAGGCGGAAAGATGCCATCTGTGGACGTTTCAGTTCCAGTTGGAAAAATCGAGGGGGACATCAATGTCAAAGTACCATCAGGAAAGCTGAAGGAGCCAAAGGTTGAGCTGTCTGGTAAAAAAGGTGGTGGACTCCACATGCCAACACTTGACATAGATCTCCCGAAGTTCGATCTTGACCTGAGCCTCCCCTCTGGTCTGAAAGACAAAAGCGCCAAAGTGGATGCCAGTGCTCCCGATGTATCAGGTAATTTGGAGGTGTCTGGACTCAAAGGAAATATTCATCCCGCTGAGTTAAAGGTTAAAGGTGCAGACATCGATGTAGGTGGCGTAGAAGGTCCAGGTGCATCTCTCAAACTTCCTACTGTCAAACTACCAACCTTTGACATTTCAGCTCCAAAGGTAGATCTAGACTTTGGCCTCAACAAACCTAAAGTTGATGACGTGGAAGTGGAGCTTCTGAAAGCAGAAGGAGGCAGACCCTCTTCAGGGGGCAGTTTTGATCTACCTGACATCTCCCTTAAAGGTCCCAGTTTCACTCTTCCAAGGTTTGGTGGAAAGTCCAAGAGTGGTGGTATGGAGATATCAGGTAAAGGTCCCAAGGGAGATATGTCCCTCAGCCCACCACATGTGGAAGGAGAGGTCAGGGCACCATCTGTAGAGTTTGATGGAGAGGGAAAAGTCAAGATGAAGAAGCCTAAAATCAAAATGCCCTCCTTTGGCTTTTCCAAAAAGCAAGCAGACGTATCTGTGTCTTGTCCTGATGTGGATGTTAAAATGAAAAAGGGGAAAATGGATGTTCCTCATCCTGAAATCAACATTGAGAGCCAAGGAGAGAAATCAAAATACAAGATGAAATTTCCAAAGTTTAAGATGTCATCACCTAAAGTTCAACTTCCAGAAGCGGGGGTTGGTGCGAAAGTGGATGCAGATGTGGGAGGAAAGGGTAGCATCAACGCACCCGGTGTAGATATCAAACTACCAAAGATTTCTATGCCAGGATTTGGCCCTAAAGACAAAGATTTAGGAAAGCCAAGTGGTCACCTGGATGCTAAAGCAAAAGTCAAGATGCCCTCTGTAGAGCTGTCACTTCCAGAAGCTAAAACACCGGAAACAGAGGTTCTTCTTCCCAAAGCAGAAGTAGATGTCTCAGAAGCTGATATTAAAGGTTATGAGGGGAACTTGAAAATTCCTAAAATGCCAACAATTGACCTTTCTATCCCTAAAATCGACTTGGATTTGTCTCTGCCTAAAGGAAAATCTCCAAAGATTGAGGGACCAGAAGTGGAATTAAAGGGCAGTGAGGGAAAATTCAAAATGCCACACATAAAAATGCCATCAGTAGATGTGTCTCTTCCTCAAGGCAAATCTGGAGATCTTGATGTCCCAAATGTTGGTGGTGATGGAACTGGCAAATTTGAGATGCCGCAATTCAAAATGCCAAATGTTGACATTACTTTGCCAAAGCCAAAAAGTGGAGGAATTAATGCACCAGATGTTGACGTTGATGTGGATGTAAAAGGAGAAGGGGGTAAATTCAAAATGCCTGGAATCAAAATGCCAAATGTTTCGTTATCTCTACCGAAAGGAAAGACAGGTAAATTAGAAGGGCCAGATGTTGAATTTGATGGGGAAGGAAAAATGAAGATGCCTCATGTTGATATTAATCTGCCAAAAGGAAAAATTAAAGGTCCCGATTTAAATATTGAGGGGGGAACAGGAGGAAAGCTCAAAATGCCTAATATAAAAATGCCAGATATTGATCTATCTTTGCCAAAAGGAAAAGTGGAGGGCCCAGATGTGGAGCTCAAAGGAAAAGGTGGAAAATTCAAAATGCCAAACGTCAGTATGCCTTCTGTTGATATTTCACTTCCAAAGGGAAAGATTGAAGGTCCAGATGTTGATTTGAAGGGAGACGGAGGAAGTAAATTCAAAGTGCCTGGTCTAAAGATGCCAGATATTGATATTTCGCTGCCAAAGGGAAAAATTGAAGGACCAGATGTGGATATAGAAGGAGGTACAGGAGGAAAGTTTAAGATGCCTCACATGAAAATGCCAGATATTGATGTGTCTCTACCCAAAGGAAAAATTGAAGGACCAGATGTGGAGCTAAAGGGGGAAGGTGGGAAATTCAAGATGCCTCAAATTAGCATGCCTTCTGTTGATATTTCCTTACCCAAAGGAAAAATTGAAGGTCCAGAAGTGGATATAGAAGGAGGTTCTGGAGGAAAGTTTAAGATGCCTCACATGAAACTGCCAGATATTGATGTGTCTCTGCCCAAAGGAAAGATCCAAGGACCTGAAGTTGGACTCAAAGGGGAAGGTGGGAAATTCAAGATGCCTCATGTCAGCATGCCTTCTGTAGATATTTCACTACCTAAAGGACAAATTGAAGGTCCAGAGGTTGAGATGGAAGGAGGAAAAGGAGGAAAGTTCAAGATGCCTCATATGAAAATGCCAAATTTGGACATTTCCTTGTCTAAGGGCAAGATTGAAGGTCCAGAGGTCGAAGTGAAAGGAGAAGGTGGGAAATTCAAGATGCCTCACATCAGTATGCCTTCTGTTGATATTTCACTACCAAAAGGAAAACTTGAAGGTCCAGATGTTGATTTCAAGGGTGAAGGAGATGGAAAATTCAAAATGCCTTGTGTGAAGATGCCAGATTTGGACATTTCTCTTCCACAGGGAAAAGTTGAGGGTCCAGAGATTGAATTTGAGGGAGGTTCTGGTGGAAAATTCAAACTGCCTCACATGAAAATGCCAGATATCGATTTGTCATTGCCAAAGGGAAAAATCGGAGGCCCAGATGTTGAGGTTGAAGGAGGCACTGGGGGGAAATTCAAAATGCCTCACATCAGTATGCCCTCTGTTGATGTTTCCCTTCCAAAAGGAAAAATTGAGGGTCCGGAAGTTGAAGTGGAGGGTGGAAGAGGTGGAAAGTTCAAGATGCCTCATATGAAAATGCCAAATGTTGACATTTCATTGCCCAAAGTTAAAACTGAAGGACCAGAAGTGGATATAGAAGGAGGTTCTGGAGCAAAGTTCAAGATGCCTCACATGAAAATGCCAGATATTGACGTATCTCTGCCCAAAGGTAAAATCGAAGGACCAGACGTGGAGCTAAAGGGAGAAGGCGGGAAATTTAAGATGCCTCAAGTCAGCATGCCCTCTGTCAATGTTTCACTACCAAAAGGTAAAATTGAAGGTCCAGAAGTGGATATAGAAGGAGGCTCTGGAGGAAAGTTTAAGATGCCTCACATGAAAATGCCGGATATTGATGTGTCTCTTCCTAAAGGAAAGATTGAGGCCCCAGAGGTGGAGCTTAAAGGAGAAGGTGGAAAGTTCAAGATACCTCACATCAGCATGCCCTCTGTAGATATTTCACTACCAAAAGGTAAAATTGGAGGCCCAGAAATTGAGGTAGAAGGAGGTAAAGGTGGAAAATTAAAAATGCCTAGTGTGAAAATGCCAGATGTTGATGTGTCTCTGCCAAAAGGAAAGATCCAAGGACCGGAAGTTGCACTTAAAGGGGAAGGTGGAAAATTCAAGATGCCTCATGTCAGCATGCCCTCAGTTGATGTTTCTCTTCCTAAAGGAAAAATTGAAGGTCCAGAAGTCCAAGTGGAAGGTGGAACAGGTGGAAAGTTTAAGATGCCACATATGAAAATGCCAAACGTTGACATTTCCTTACCTAAGGGAAAAATTGAGGGTCCTGAAGCTGAACTCAAAGGTGAAGGTGGTAAATTCAAACTGCCCCACGTCAGTATGCCTTCTGTTGATATTTCACTACCAAAAGGAAAACTTGAAGGTCCACATGTTGAATTCAAGGGTGATGGCGATGGGAAATTAAAGATGCCAGATGTTGACGTTTCTCTTCCAAAAGGAAAAATTGAAGGTCCAGAGGTTGAATTTGAGGGTGGCTCTGGCGGAAAGTTCAAATTGCCTCACATGAAAATGCCAGATGTTGATATCTCACTACCTAAAGGAAAACCACACATCGCCATGCCCTCTGTTGATGTTTCACTGCCACAAGGAAAGACAGAAGGTCCTAAAGTCGAAGTCAAGGGTGAAGGTGGAAAGTTTAAGGTGCCAAAGGTTGACTTATCACTCCCTAAAGGTAAATCTTCAATCCAAGGTCCTGAGGTAGAAATAAGGGGAGATGAGGGACAGTTCAAATTGCCAAATGTTGACATCACGCTTCCTAAAGGAAAAGCAAATATTGTGACACCAGAAGTGAAAGCTGAAGCAGAAGGAGGAACTGTCAAGCTGCCTCAAATCAAGATGCCAAAGGTTGATATTTCACTTCCTAAAGGTAAAAGCAAGGACACTGAAGCACCTGGAATAGAGATGGAGGTTTCAGGAGGAAAGCTCAAAGGTCCAGATATTAACCTTCCAAAAGGGAGCGTAACAGTGACACAGGGCAAATCAGGTGGTGAGGAGAAGGACAGGAAAAAAGTGGAGCTACCTGACTTGGATCTGGACATCACAGGGACTAAGGGTGTTAAAGTTAAAGGGAAAAAATTCAAGCTTGGAAAGCAAAAAAAGAAAACTGGTGGAGACGTCACAGTAGAAACAGAGCTGGGTGGAAAAGCCGGAGGAAGACTTGAGCCTGACGTCGAATCCCACAACGGACATAAAGAACAGAAAGATCGGATCAGCGTAACGGTACCAGGGGTCACAACCCCAAGTGTAAAGGTCACGACGCCAGGGGTGGAGGGCGGTGTGTCGTCAACACGAGCAGAAGTTAAAGTTCCCAGGATTCCAGACATAGATTTTGATATCGGTACATCGCAGGATGAAGATGAGGAGAAAACTGAAACAGGCAAGAAAATCAAAATCCCCAAGTTTGGTGTCCCATTGCCCTCCATGTCCCCTGAAGATAGACGGAATATTTATGGGCAAGAAATCCAGTACGAAGGCCCTAAAATGCCCAAAGTGAAAAAAGCTGTTTTCGTTTTGGTTAATCCTCCTCAAACTGATGAGCCCGCCGCATGTACCAGCCACCAAACAGAGGAGGCAACAGCTGAGGGTGAAACAGGGGACGTCAGAGCAAAACTACCCAAGATCAAAATGAAGCCGAGCTTTGGGAAATCCAAAGATAAATCTGTGACTGTGAGCACGCCTCAAGGTTCGCCATCACTGGAAACATCGGGGCAGTTTGATGTCACAGGATCAAGTTCAAGTCTCAACGGGGACAAAGAGTCAAGTCCTCACAAAGGCTCCAAGGATGAAAAAGGGACATTCAGCGGTAAATTCAAACTTCCAAAAGTGGAGCTCACATCTCCATACGGCAAAATGGCTTCAGCGGAGAAAGACACAGAGATGAGTATGGAACTAGGAAAGGAAGCCAGAGGTTTCACGTCAAAATCGGGCAAAATGGGCTTTGCTGGTTTCAGTGAGGAGTTTTCCAAAGAAGTGGTGTCGTCTCCTGCCAGAACGGAAATGCTGGACAGAGATAGCTCAGAGTCCCCGCAGGGTTTGACCATGGAGTTCAGCTCGACAAAGGTCCAGACCTGGAGCGAGATCGACAGCAGGAGCAGAGAGTCTGAAGAACGAGAGTCGTCTCCGTGGTTCAAGGTCCCCAAGTTCACGCTCAAGCCGCACACAACAGGTAAGAACAAAAAGTCAGTTAACAGCGTTTATAAGATTTAGCCTGTGGTACAGATGTAGATCAGTTTCTGTTGTCAATATATTTAAAAAGAGTCAACTCAGTTGTTTGTTGATAAATGTCTTCACTCAACCAATTACCATGAGTGAAAGAAAAGTTTTTGCGTTATTATTCATATTCTCTGAGAAAAGTCCAAGAAATCATTAAATCTTCATCATGACCCTGAGCAGCCTGGGTCATCACTGTTTGAGCTAAATATTCAACTTATGCTTCTCAGCTCCTAGCGCATGTTTTTGGATCTGTTAGAAGAACCACAAACTAGGGGTGGGGGATATACTGGATGTAATATTTAGGAAATCATCTACACTGTAACAAATTTCCATGTGAAAAAACAGTAAGCAACTGGCAGCAGGGTTGCCATTACATTACTTTTTTTCACTGTAACAGAGATATACAGTATTTTACTGTTCATCACATCACATTTTACCTTGTGACCATGAGTGAGGAGGGCACACAGTGGACACTAGACCCTGCTGTGCATTGGTGTATCACGTAGGTCACACAGGCTGTCTTTGCCCTTGTCCACGCTCCTTAGCTTGGACCAGTTGTCGACGGCAAAGACCAGACGTCAAGGATATCATTGACAAATGGTACATTCTTCTGTTGAACTCTAAATGAATAAGTCTCACGGAGCATAGATAGCTATAGGGCATAGCGGCAGTCACCCTTGTGATTCATCTATGTATAGCAGTGTCTCATGCCCACTGTGTGCCCTCCTCACTCACAGCTACATTGCATCCAACTCTAGAAAAACGCCCACTTTTCCACTAATAATGTATTTTACTGTGATTTAAAACATTATCATACAGTTATAGGTCTTTGTGTTTTCGTTTCAAATTTACCAGACCACAATGCATTGCTGACTATGGTACAAAACTGTTTTCCGTAGAAACAGTAGATTACTGCTGAAAGTTGGCTGTAAATTAACAGTAATTGCTTACAGTGCATTTGCTAATGATTTTAAGTTAGGATCTCATCATGCAAGTAGTAATCGATACTGATAACAACGATGGTATTGATATATCTATATTTAAGATAGATCTATTCATCACTATCTAATTGAGATTTTCCTCATTTTTTGTACAAATTTTGGAAATCCAACTGGAGGGGGCTGCCTGAATCATTATACTGGTGTCATTTTATGTATCAAAGGGTTGAATCATAGACTGTATAAAACATGGACGTAGTCTCTGTGACATCACTTGTCTGTTACTGCAGCTCTGTTTTGATACATAACAGTGGGCGCAGCCATATTGGAATCGAGACGAGTGAAGAGTTCCTAAACTCACAGCTATTGGGCGCCCGTCAGTCATGTGATCTGAGCTGTGGCTCTGATTGGGCAAGCTCTTGATCCCTCTACCTCCCCAACGGCCGAATTAGAAAAAATTTACCCCCCTCACAGTGTGTGCTGTTAGACATAAAACATGATTTAGCCAAAAAAATTATTGAGATATTGGTTTGAAGTCTTATCGTGCAGCCTTACCACAAACCTTATGAAATTAATACTTTACATTTGACTACCTCTATAAGTGACTAACATATTATCTTCTGTTTTGTCTCTACTATATAAGGCCACTAAGCTTCATTTCCCTCTTTGCTTCTTCACCTCTCTCCCTGTCCCTTTCTTGTTTTCCATCCTCCGTTTGCCTCCTCCTCCTCCTTCCTGTCCAGGTTTCCTCCAGATAACTCCAGAGGGCTCTCCTCAGGCCCAGCGGAGGGGGGAGGTGGCGGGCGAGGTCGACCTCTCAGGGTCCTTCTGCCTCCACACCTCAGGGCTCGACCTCAGCACCCAGGAAACGTCTGAAGAACGCCAGGTCTCTTCCACGGAGGAGGGAACGCTCACCATGATGACCAAAACCACCAGAATCACCCGGCAAATGGTCACCACGGAAACGCGAACAGGCGAATCTTCGACAACCACTGTAACACATCACAAGAAGTTGGACTTCGACTACTGAGGATGCTGTAACGAGCCCGTAAATGTCTTTAATGTTGTTGTTTATCGGCGCTGATGCAGTGAAAGCTGAGCCTGCAGCGTAGAAACCTCATAAACAAAAGAGGATTCAAGTCTTTATTTTATATTTGGAAAAGAAAATCCCACTCCCACCACTCAGCATTTCTTTGTTATTACAGCAAGAGATTAATATATGCATCTTTTATTTTAAACGTGATTATTTTTTGTTACTGTTCTGTTGAGTTTTGTTAGTTTAGTCTGAGTTATTTATCAGTTTTTGTTTGGTTTTTAAAGATTTCTCTCTGAATGTCAACATGTCAGGTTGCTTTAATATTATTTATTGTTTGTGGTTTAATATTATACTGTAATAAATGATTTACAAACATCAGCATCATGATCAGATAAAAAAAGGCAACTTTTAACCACATAAGTACAGGCCAGAGCAATATCCATGTAAATAAAACGACGCAGAATCACTCAATTTAAAATGTAATTATTTTCATATTCATCAGAGTCAATGGATGATTTTTTTTGACCTGATATATTTTTTGTTTGTCTTGAAAGAAAAGAGTGAGCTTTTTGAGATTTTAGGCTTTCCTCATTTTCTGCCATAGTTTTATATTTAAAGTATTTAGATGGTGCTGTTACCCAGAGGCCGTCACATCAAGTGAGCGAAAAACTCTGGACTTTTTTCTGCTGTGGGAATCAAACCTGTGACCACCTGCGTCTCAGGTTGCTCTCAAAGATTTAGGCCACCCTGCTGCTAATGTTTTTTTTTTTTATATATATTTCTGTTTATACTGTACACTGCCAGGAAATTTAGGGGTGCATTTTCTCTGAGCAACTCGATAAAAAAACTCTCCCTGAAATGACGTTTTACTCACAGGCCACAGAAGATGTGCAGAGCTTTAATGTCGTCCCACATCCATCTCCAGATAAAACACATTTTCTTAGAGTAAACAAAAAAGATTAGGAGATACAGGTAAATGTTTTTAATGCTCTGACAATCTCATGTGAGTATTTTAAGACAAAACAAACTTTTAATTTTTTTTTTTTAGAAATAAAATTTTTAAACCTCTGGGATGAGAGAGAGAGATTTTACTCTTCTGCTTCTCTCAAATTTTTTGAAGTTCTATCAGATCGAAAATTCATTGCCAAGTGTTTCTTTTTGTCAAAGCTGCATTGGAGAGGATGTTTGTCAAGATGTTACATCAATAAAATGATATTCACACAAACCAGTCTGAAGTGGAAATTTCATCATGTCTCAACTTCAACACATTTTGTCACAGTCTGGATTATTTTGAATTGAAACAGGTTAGAATTATGTTAAAAATGTTATTAATTTAGATGTTTTTACGCTGCACAGAGAAGCATTTAAAGGGACAGTGAGGAATTTCTAAGGGATCTTGAAAAAAGTCTTATATCTAGTATATAATTGATTGTTACCTACAACTCAAAATGAGACTATTGGAATTAAAACAGGTTATTTCTAAATGTTAATTCTCAGCTTCTTGATGAGGTTGGACCATCGCACGCCTAAGTCTCTATGACAACACCACGCTCACTGACAAAGCTTTGTGGTGAGAAGAGAGTTCTGTGTTTTTTTTCTGCTGAAAACTAATTTATTTAGTTGTAATAATGGAAACAGGAGCTGGGCTGTCAGACAGAAAAGGGACAGAAGAGCAGAAGAAAGCTAAACAGGAGAGTGATAGAGCACAAGAAAAAGCTAAAGGCTGAAACACTGGGGTTAAGCTGTTTGTGATAATGTTTGAAATGAAGAGCCAGGTTATATTTGCTCTGCTTGGTGAGGTTGAAACTGGTAGATGAGCACTGGTAGGACATTTCTCATTTATAGAAATGTAGCAAAATAAAAGACTACTTCATTTTTCTACACGGTCGAACAAAATGTGACCTTACAATCTTCTTTTAAACTCACATTTCTCAAATTATAATCAGTAAAATGCATATAAGCATTATTTTTCCAAGTTATCTAGCATTACTTGTTGAACTTATCATATTAAAAAAATACATATTAAGCATAATTAAGCGTAGTTGATAAAGATATGAATCAGTCTGCAATTCCCCCACTTATAAAAGCATGTAATAATAAAGGTTTTCTTTTTGTCTTGTTATTAAATAATGTTAATTTTTTTTCTCTGTATTAGCAAAACAGGGCCTCTGTACAGAGACAAAATTCATTCAAATGTACTTTTACATGATAAAAATGTAGTATCTTGTTATAATTTTTTTTTTCTATTTTTACATTAAGGGTAATGTTAAAGTGAGAAACATTAAATCCCTAAAATAAAATGTGGACCAACTTAAGTTGAGTTTTTTCCCATTTGTCAGGGTCCTACAGGAATGTCAGTGCCCCCTAGTGGTGACATAAAGTGGTAGCATGTTCATGGTCAGATTAAAATCTTTTATTGTACAGCAAATAATAAATTCGGAGGATTCATTTTTCTGCCTCATCTTAGTGGAAACACTGCATTACCCTGATATCTTCTCTACTTTAAGGAGCAGAGAAAAATTTCAAACCTGAATCAGTCAAAAAGAAAAAAGAGGAGGAGAGAGGAAGAGATTCTCTGCTGTGGATTAGATACAGAAAAAAGCACATGGATTAATCTTCACTAAAGAAATACAGAGAGGGGGAGAAAACTCTCTACACCAAAGTATGACGTCTTCTCATTGTGTGTGTGTGTGTGTGTGTGTATGTGTGGGTATGTGTGTGTGTGTGTGTTTTCAATCCACTAATCTTCTGCTGTGATGATGCTGTGCTACGTAGGCTACAAGGGGTGAGTGTATGTGAGGGAAGATTACTGAAGTATGAGGGACGATCAACGCCACGAGAGAGGAGGGAGAGTAAGAGACTGCAGCAGCATCAGCGGCTACAACTGAAGAGTCTGTAGTTTAAAAACACAGGAGACAAGAAGATGGAGCAGATTTTTTATAACAGCTTCTTCTTCTTGTGTCTCATAAGTTCATCAGCTGATCAAAAGTGTAAGACCACAGCATGTAAAACTGTATGTAAAAATATACATCAAATCAAATCATAATGAATGTGATTATGTCGAAATGCTGAGCTCAGCATTTTTTCAGACCGCTACTCCTTTAACAAAGTTGCACCTATTCTGACCATTCAAAAAGTAAAATGTTGAGAATCATGAGGAATAATATGCTTTTATAGGGTTTATCCTTGACTTTTGTAACTTTTCAAATTTTTCTGAAAATTTTTGGCCCATTAAAATGAATGGAGAATGAATGAATAGAGCCAAAGCTGCTGTTAGTAAAAGTTGGAGCCTACGGGTGTCCCAAGATATTAGTATAGGTGTGTTTTCAGTTCAGGCACAGAATGCTAATGTTGAAAAAAGAATAGATTAAACTCTGCTTAGGCCCCCAATTTTTTCAGGGGCTGCCCTGCAAGCAGCCTATGCACAATCCAGATGTAGTTAAGTGAGACATTATCAGATAAACTTTGGTTTTGTTTGTGCTAAGGCCATGATTATCTCCCAACTTGACCTTTTGGACATGGTTTTATACAAATACAGTCCAGGCCAAAAGTTTGGACACACCATCTCATTCAATGCGTTTTCTTTATTTCATGACTATTTACTTTGTAGATTCTCACTGAAAATATATTTATATGTTCCTGTTATTTTTTCTGTGTGAAATTATTGGCAAGTATCTCTCAAGTGTCTGTAGTGACTCATACATTTTCATTTTGTGTGTTTCATTTCTTTTATTTGTGAATAAGATAAATAATTTGATGTTAAAATAACATTTCACATTATTACATTGGTTGTACCACCTGACATGGAAATTGTTCCAGTCACCAATGAAGTGAAAAAACCTTTTTTATCAGTATTTCAGAGAAATCTACAAACTTTTCCACTTGGTCACAAATGTCATTTGGGGTCCTCTGGCTGATGCAGTTTCCTGTTTCCTGTTTTATTCTCTTCATTTTAAAATAAAAGTCTAATGTTACAGTTGCACCACCCTGACATTTGACAAGGTGAAAATTACGGGACAAAAGTTTTTTAAATTTCTCAACAGCTTTAAAATTCTTTTTATTTGCAAAGAATGTTTTATTTAAAAAGGTTCAAGCATAAAATAATGCCACTGTATTTTTAATTTCAATTTACAATAAATGACATTCAATTTTTAGAGTTTAATTACTGTGGATACTTGTCAGGACGGTTGCACCACCTGACATTTTGGGGGTTTGAGGAACCAAAACACAAAAAAACATGTTATATTTTAATAGTTTAAAGATGTGTTCAAATAAGACAGGTTTCATAGAATAAAGAAATACATGATGGAAGGAAATATTGCACATGAACCATTGAATTTAGAAGTAAATAACTTTTATATAGGTGTCCACTGTAGTGACCACTATGCACCACAGGGTTAAAAATAGATGTCTCCCCAAACTGTGGCACCAAAAAGCCCACATACACTTCCGCTCTCCACGCCTCCCCCTGCCTCTGCGTGGCACGATCCACCCCTCCTATCGGTGAGTGGGCTGCAAGTCAAATTAGCTCTCCGTCATCCTGCTCGCTGAGCGCACCCGAGGCTACTGCGGTAAGATGCGGCGACGCACGATGTCGAGCCGCGATGGGTGAAGTGATGCGCAATGGCCGAGCGAGCCGGAGGAGAGAGACACAAAGAAACTGAAGACGAAGATTCACCGAGGGTTGGTTC
>RPOG01005301.1:0-24292 GCA_008086565.1 Thalassoma bifasciatum | reverse complement strand
TTTTTTTACATTTCCATCACTGTTTTGAGGAACTTAGGATCAGAGTGCTACAAGCTTTGACAAAAAAACCATGATGTATGCCACACTTCGTAAAGAAACTTTTAGGCACTCTTTCAACATTGTTATTGTGACAGGATTCTTTTTGACCCAGTACCAAAAGTACAAAAGAAAACCCCCAAATGATAATAATAAAAAAAATCAGCAAACAAAGTTTGGACAAAGCTGTAAAGTTATAATACTTTTACCAAAAAAAAAAAAAAAAAAGAACTGACCAATTGTCCAAGGCAGCATCCACGCATCTATTAATACTGATGGCTCCTCTCTTCAGGTTAAAAGGGACAAAAAACATAAATGATTAAGATTTTTCTGTTTCAGATTTATACAAACTACTTAGCTTAATCCACAATGTTTAACGAAAAATTCTTTCAATTATAAGAACATTTTCATATAGAATAAAGCACAAATTGATGCAGACACACCTGATCAAAATCACAAGACCAGTTGAGAGATTGCACAAAGTTACATTTTTTCACAAAGTTAAATTTTTCACTGTTGGATCTTGAAAAGTGTCCAAGTGGAGATTCAAAATGCAAAAAGAAGAAATGTGAGTAGGACAAGGGAAACTGAGAAAGTAATTGGTACCAGCAATTAAACTGAAATAGTCTTTATCCTGAGCAGCAGCATTGGCGGCTGAGCCAGAAATTCCATTCTTTCAGAATTTTACCTAAACTGCAAGTTATTTCTCTCTCCCTCTCTCTCTCTCTCTCTCTCTCTCTCTCTCTCTTTTGGTGTGCTGCTAATTTTTTGCAACTTTCCTTGCAACTAAAATGAAGTAATTTTCTGGATAACACAAAGTGTGAGCATAATGGTGAAAACTCACATTTCCATTTTGACTATTATGGCTCAAATAATAAAAAAAACATGTCATTTTAGTGGAAATGGCAAAAACTGAAGAAAAAAACCATTGTAGTTAAGTTGAAATCTGAAAAGTAATTTTGAGAAGATTTACACATTTTCTCACACTGTTCGCATAACCTGTTGTGACAGTCGCCCTGATAGTTTAGAAAAACATACGACTGAGCCAAAACTCAGGGACAACCACTTACATTTTGAAATTCAAGTTGATGTGTGAATGATGAAAGCCTGTCTCAAGACTTTTTGTGAAGTATTTCTATTCTTCTTCTGTTCTGTATATACTGCATGTGCCTGGGCTTTCACCATAAAACATTAGAGATGGATTTTAAAATTAATTAAACTTTTTTTGTTTTTTGTTTTTTGGTAATTCAGTGGATAAGTATATATATCCAGCTCTGCAAAGCAGTTAAACATAATTTCACTCATTTTAACGTTGCATAGGCCTTTTTAAGGCCTGGATAAGAAAACAAAAGACATTCACAAGTGGTAAGTTTAGACCCAAGTCAAGTCTGTATTTCAAAACATATAAAACAAGAAAAAAAATAACTATTGTGAATCTTTATAGTTCTTTAAGGGATTCATGACTGGTATTTCCTTTTTCAAGAATTTAATTTTTGTTTATTTATTTATTTTTTTTGAGAAAATTACAGACATTTCAACCCCAGTTGTCTATGTCCACATATTTAACATTTAACTTTTTTAAATGTTATATTTTATTTATATTTTTTGGTAATTCTGTGAGTAATTATTTCTATGCTTTTCTTTTTGCTTTGCAAAACTTTCAAACATATTTTCATAAAATTTAACATTGGGGTTGGAAATATTCTTATTGTTGCATGATGTCCACTTTGGAGGACACATGGCTAGCTATAATTCACTGCTTATTTGAAACAAAATTTTCAAAAGTAATATAATAAGACAGTTACTTAGATGTTACTGTATTTCATCATATTTATTTTTGCACCTCTGGGGTCCTTTTGTATTAAAAGAATTGTCAGAGGCTGATAAGTGTGACTGAGTGGAGGTCATCTTGGAATCATAGAAAATTTACTCGCAGTTACAACAACTGGACACTAAATGCACCTCAGAGGAGTGGAGCAGCAGAGAGCACTCCCGGGGCTGATATACCAACCATTGCATTTGGAGAAAATGACTTTTAGACAGCTGTCCAGGACGCTGACCACTGTGCACCAGAGGGTTAAACTGACTCAGTAAAATCTTTCTGTTCATAAAAAGAAAACCGGTAACCACCCAATCTAGATGTAGGCTAATGTGTATGATCCCTCGCTAACCGCACAGCACAACACCCTTAATGTTAAATTGACATCGTACGTCAAGGTAGTGGTCATGCCTCACTACAGTAACCACATAGGATAAAGGGTTTTTTTTCTAGTATAGCTGATTACTCAAAAGAAAAGGACCTTTCATTCATTATCTTGTTTCAGACTTGACCATTCCTTCAATATTTAAAGTGGTGTAAGGAAGAACAGTTCATTGCTATTGACAGCTTTAAGTATGAACCTGCCATATCCCTGCTGGGTAATTAATGGTCATACATCAAAGTTTCTTCATATGAAACAAAAAACACTAGGGTTAAATCACTTGTTATTCCTTTTCTAATCAAGTCCAGTATTATGAGTTGGTTTTTAAGTTGGTCATTATGATTTATCATCACCATATAGAAAAGGATTACCACTGCCCTCTGAGGCTGTGCATTTGATTATCATTGTACAGCAACACAAATTTCAACAGAGAAATGTTCAAAGTATTTTTCAGTTGCTGGTAAAAGAGCATGGCTAATATTTACGTAGTAAGCCAATATGATTGTGATGGCTGCATGTAGTTGGACTATCGTTGGTTCTTGCCTTGCAAAAGTCTGTTGCCTAGCAGAGAGCACCACCTCCTGACCATACCTAGTCACAAGATGAAAATTAAAACATTTTCATAAGAAATCCCCTCACATTTCCTGCCATTTGGGGGTTATGAGAATATAATATCCTCAATTCTTCAAGTTTCTGAATTTCCCTAAATTGTAAATGCATGTGTTTTCTTGCAAGACTTTATTCAGGTTTGAGAATCAACAAAAAATGCACGTATACTGTCCATCAAATAAATTTAAAATACTTTTTCTGCCAGTTTTCACTGTCATGACCTCCTATAGGCAAAGGTAAAAAGCTTTCTCTCTTTTACATCTTTTGTTTTACCTGAAAATCCATAGGTGGATGTGTTTGTTTGAGACAGTAGTCTGGCTTTTTGGAATATGAGCTGATGTAGCAGGCTGAAACCTGAGAAACTCTCAATAACACTGAAGAGCTTTGACTACATCTAGTGGTTGAAATGGGGACTACATGCAATGGAAACAAAATGTCATTAATCAGTAATCTGTGACTTATAAATGGCTTTTCTGTCCCTGTTATCTGGTAAATGTATCATTCTTTTTGACATTGGTAATAGCAGGTTGAAATGCCACAGACAATGAAAGATGACACCGCAGTTTACGATCAAATAGCCTCCTGCAAACAAGTATTGATGCTTGATTGCTGAATGTTGACTGGAGATTCAATGTTGCATCATTATAACTAACAGTTTTACAGCTCAGCATGATGAAACCATTGAGTGATGGATTTAATCTACAAGCTGTATGTGCTAAAGTGAGGTGTAATGATTGTTTCTGATTTCTCTACTCCTGACGCATTGATCAAGTTGTAGTTAAGTCAAGAGGTTTCAACAACAGCAATTAAGTTTCAAACCTCAGTAAAGCATTGACTGACAAATTAAAAAAATCAAAAACAGAGATGTATCTCAATGAAAATATTGTGGGGTTTGCAACAGAGTCTAATCTTAATCTGCAGTATCTGTAAAGATTCCCGTTTTCATTTTGTGAAAATAAAGTTAAAAAGCCTCACGTTAATGAAGATGCATGATCATAAAATGTTACCTTCCATACGTATTTTAAGAGCAAGGTTTAGCATATGAAAATATATTAAACAACATAAATAGTTAACTTTGTTTCTTAGAGTGATATGATGTATCATTTTTTCCTCTTTGGTCATCCTAGACACCTTCCTTGATGTCTGTTTTCTGTTTTTCCACACAATCTCATTTCAGATGTAGTACCAAAACAAGTCAAGCAAATATAAACTAGAAATGTACACATTCAATGTGCCACAGACAGAAGAACTGTAACATTTTGGCAAAATTATAAAAACTGAAGCCAAAACTACAGTTATAAAACTTACGCAAACACTGTGTTTTCACAGGGAGATTTTATATCTTTATATTGTATCATTAGATTTGCCTTGTATCATTCAGGGTAGAAAGCACAACTGGTGTTCTTTTCAAATATTGAGTTTTATGCAACCTGTATAAAAAAAGGTTTAAATTTAATTAATCACTTTATTCAAAATAGATTTAGATCCACAAAATGGAATCAAGGTTATTGTTGTGTCAGTGGCAAACAGAGTCGATGAATCAGTGCTGATCCTCAGAGGTAATCTGGATACTTGTATGAAGAGAGGCACTGGGATCTCCCCTCCTCTATGGTGACGCACGACAAGTTTGGCAGGCAGGGGCAAGTGTGGTGGAGTCTTTTCCCATTGAAAGGGATCTGAAAACAAAAGTGGATACCATCGGTTTAATAAAATCATTTTTTACAAGAGGCAGTGAAACTCAACATGTGTCGACGCCCCTGATTTTTGTATGGATCATTTGGGTTTTTGGAAACAGCACAGCATTAGCATAACAACGTTAGATTCATCAATGCTCACGTTGCAGTTGGATCAAGTAGTAGCACATTAAACATATTCAGAAGAAAAACTCTTTCCAGGCTGTAACACATTTTAACGAGCTGTGTCAGTGCTGTCCTGAGACTGCACGTGATAAGAAATGGATGGGAGTTATGTTATAAAACGTGATTATTATCGCACAAGTGAATGCAGCATTATGAAAAAGGTATGAGCCAAAGAACATGCTGAGTTTGCCAAGTATTGAATGTATCTGAATGTGACACCAAATATATTATAGGTCATCACAACACATTTGGAGATCCATACTGGCCATATTCCACTTCTAATATTTAAAAAATAAATCTGAGTCATTCAGATCTACTTGTTTAACTTCACAGACCAAGATATGTCACACCCAACTGCTGAGATGAAAAACCTTTTGTGGACTATCTGACCTTGTGGCTCATAGGGTGACACTCATCTCCTTCTTGTCCCATTGGTGTGCACATACGCAGGCTGCGGATCCACAAGCTCACAGCACAACACATCTCCTGTGTGCACTGAGAATCCCTCTCACAGGCCTGAAATACACACAGACACACAATCATAATACATGCAAACGTTAATGACTTATACCATCCTGGCTGAGGATAAATTTTAGGACTATACTTACAACTCTGAAATGTAAATAAAAACAGAATACAATGATTTTCAAATCATATTTACCCTATATTTAGTTGAAAAGAATACAAAAACAAGATCTTTATTGTTCAAACTAGTTATTATTATTATTATTATTATTATTATTATTATTATTATTATTATTATTATTATTATTTATTTATTTATTTATTTATTTATTTTTTGCAAATATTCACTCATTTTGAATTTGATACTAAACTACTACTAGCTGGGACAGGTTCATGTTTACGACTGTTACCTCACCTTTCCTGACACTCAATAAGTGTTTGGGAATGTTGAAACTTTGTGGGTAGAAATAATATATCTTTTATACATCTAAGTTAATTTCCAACCTCATTAGAGTTGGGGGTGTACTTAAAAAGTTATTTGTATGTTGTATTGATCCCATTGTTTCCACTTTTATCACTTATTTCCTGTTAAATTGAGTTACTCTATCTTCACCTGCCAAATCTTCACTTTTAGAATTTAGTAAGACTCTTGTGATCATGTTCACAAAGTTAAATGGTGACACACTGGTTTATTTCAGTTCTATTCAATAATAAAGCAGTTTGTTTCATAAGTTCAAAGAATGATGAATAGAATAATGCTTTCTTACATAAACTACTCTTGTGTCATGTCATCTCAAGAAAGAAAAGTCTCAAGGATTAGTGATGATTCATCCGTCTGACAGCCAGCGTGAGTTGCTGGGTGGCAGCTTCACATGACATGAAGGACACAATTCAAGGCTGAATGGTTTCAATAGAGAACTTTTTTATATTATTAAGGTAAAAAACTTATATCAAATAATCAAAACAGTCATAATCAAATACACAGTACCACAAATTGCTCGACCAACTAGTGTAACTACTTCATCTATACTTTAAAAAAAGCCAGTAACTGATAGGCTGGTAGAATAGGCACAACACAAGTGGTAACTAAAAATGTATTTATTAGTTCTGGGAATGAACTATAAACTGCTGACTTGTTTTGCTGACTGCAGCAGCTCTGAACAGAGAAGACTAATTTCTTAAATGTTTTGATAAATAAAAGTAGTTTTTGAATATTTTTTGCAAAACGCTGTTACAATCTAACTCAGTCTATTAAATATACACCAAAAGTTCTCCGAAATATGTCAGGCAATCATAAAAATGATACCTTTATTTCCTACATTTAGTTCTCTTTGAACCTTTATAATCATGAAACTCAAAATCCAAAAACATCTATGATTATTTTTAAGTAATGATGAAATACATTACAAAACATATATTCGTAATGTGTTATTTACACTGTTTTTAAAACTTCATAAAAGTTTCAATATGCATATAATCACATATTAG
Source organism: Thalassoma bifasciatum (assembly GCA_008086565.1). Classification (NCBI taxonomy): domain Eukaryota; kingdom Metazoa; phylum Chordata; class Actinopteri; order Labriformes; family Labridae; genus Thalassoma; species Thalassoma bifasciatum. The sequence continues at coordinate 17,634 of RPOG01005301.1, read as the reverse complement.
AACTCTTGTAAAGTCCTATAAACACATTTATAAAAGTGCTAGTGACATGTTATAAATGAGGGGTTGATCTCCTATAGTGGGTTATTTATGTGGTAAATAATTTTAGGTGAATAAATAAACTTTGTGGGCCAGCAGACATATTGGCTCAGGATTAATGTTCATAGCTCTTTGGTTATTACTCTCAAGCTTCCCAGAAAAGGTTGGGAAAAATATGAAGCTGCAAAGAAATACCAAAGGGAAAGTGAATTTTAAATTAGTTGCTTTCTCGAGGATGAAATGAAAAGAGCTGTGTTTCAAAGGTGAAGAAAAGAAAGAACAGAAGTGAGACAGGTGCATGGAAGATGCTGAGTGTGGTTGTACAATAAATCAATTTTTACAAGTTAAATGTTTCTGCTTGAAATACATATGCAACACATCAGCTTTCATTATCTCAATCTTAATCTCCTCGTTTTTCTTTTTGATTCAGAATCACAAAATGTTTGCGAATCAATACATTTGAAAAATACAGAAATTTTGAGACAAGCCTTAAAATATGAAAGTTCTTCAAAACTAAAAGAGGTATTTAGCTGATGCTCCAACTTACCCCGGTGATGACAGCTGAAGACCCATGGGACACCAACAACAGAGCAAAGAGAAGTGTAAAAATGGTCCCCATTATGAAAGAGTGTCTCTGTGCCACTCTCCAGATTTAGAAACAAGGATGCTGACTGGGAAGGATGAGGCTGTTGGATGTTGCTACATGTGTTACAGACCTGTGAGCCGACCAGCACCCGAGCTCATGTGCTGAATGTGTGTGGAGGTTCATATATCCAGCCCACTATTCAGAAAACTCTGACTCACTGACATTGGGGTCATGGACCAAGTCTTTTAAAGACAACATAAGGGACCAGAAACATTATGATGTCCTGACCTTTGTTCATTCAAAAGATGGTCTCTGCCTACCTGATGACTTCACAAAGTCAAAGCAAAAAACAAAGACTGCTTTACATTCCAACACACGGATCCTGATCAAGGACAGTGAGGCATCCAGTCATATTTATGTTTTCTCTCAGCCTTTCAGGCACCAAGGTCACAGTTTTGAAAGCATCCTTTCAGACACTCTCCACTCTTCACAATGACAGCATTTCTGTGCGACTGCTCTTTAGAAATAAGGATTCCTGAAGTATCTCAAAGTGTGAATTTTGAAGCTGAATATCAAATATTTCACACATAGCCCTCAAAGACAAAACTGAATGAAATTTTGGAGAGCACATCCATCTCAGTAAACAGGTGAATAAGCAAATGAAAAAAACATCTTCCTTAATTTCAGACAGAATTTGGAAAACAGACAACTTAATATCGCTACATCTCAAACAATAGTCCTTAAAAGTGAAAGAGCATACCTTTTCTCAATAATTTAATACCATCCTCTGTTGTCTTCAATAAACATCCTTATCAGGATCAGAATTACTTAACAGTCTCTGCAGCCATTGTTAAAACTAAAATATAACTGTAGCTCCATTAGTGGTACAAAAGACATATATAAAAAGGTAAAAAGACAATAAAACACTCACTAAAAAGGCTTTTGATCACACTGGGAAATACCATCAGACAGTCTTCACGCACAGTTTATCAGGACCTGTCGGTTTCCGGAGGGCATCAAAGTGACGAGGCGCTTGGTACTGTGGAACAACTTTTTGGTCCATTTTAGCACCAGGTTCCATAAATGTCTCGAAGAGGAGGTTCTGTCCTGAGCAGATTTAATTACTCACTAAAATGTTTTTATTTTGTTTTTTTTTTTGGACTAAAAAAAAAACAGCTTGCAAACCAAATCATGATGCCCTGGGAAAAATTGCTTTCAACTGAGCTGAAGGGCAGGTTCACCTTTAGCTGAAAGAGTCTTCAACAAGTAAAGTTGCTGTGCTGTCTTCACCACAAAGGTGATGTTGAAAGTCCATGTCAGACCCTGTGAGATGTGCAAACCTAACCTAATTTAAAGTCAGTTACTCTTTCTTCTCTTTTTCTCCCATGATGTAAAGATATGAGGATTTTCAATGAGGTTAACGTCTGGACTCTGTGGTGGAAATTCTCGTACTTTCACTATTTCACTATACTTCTGATGCTGTTTTTCTTCGATTTGATTGGCCAAACGCTGAAATGATCACCGATCACAATCATACAGGACTTTTTTTCCAACCGCATTCCTTCCCGGAAGACGATGTTTCCATACCATCATTCCAGTTTTTTATAATGCATTGAACAGTTCTTTACCCAATTTCAGTAGTTTCTGCAATCTTCTTAGATGTTTTCTCTGCTCGATACATGTCAACAATCCAACCCTTCTCAAACAGTCTAACATCATTTCCACAAACATAGGGTGTCTTTCATCAGGGTTGTTTAAAATATGAGAAGTTACTCATAGCATCAGCTGGGGTTAAATAACTTTTTGCTGGCTGACAGATAATCACCCATGCAGTAATTATCCAATCGGCGGCTTGTACCTATTTGCTTAGTTAAATCCAGGCAGTGTATCACTATGGTTGATATTAATGAATTCTCAAATGCACTGTTTTACAAAATAACAGAAAAAACAGTAAAATACATCGTTTTTGGTTGCCAAATTAAACGCATTTACTTTCAGTCCTCAACACTGAAAAAATGCATTGGTTTTATTTAATGCTTTATTCATTTTTGAGGGGAATTTTCAGGGAATTCCCATACACTGTCTCAAATTTGGAGGTAGAAATCTAGGTGCAGTTTGAAACTCTTCCCTCTTTTTTTCTGTCCCCCCCGATCCTGGGGGGACAGAGCTTTCTCTGTCTCGGCCCCCACCCTCTAGAATGCTTTACCACTTCACATCCAAACCTGCCAAATCCTGTCCACCTTCAAAACCCTCCTCAAAACCCACCTTTTCAGAATTGCTTTTAATGTTTGATTGTTTTTAAATGTATTTAATGCCTTTTATCTGTTCTAAAACTGTAATGTTTCTATGTGGTGTTTTATTTGCTGTTTTTATCTTCTGTACAGCATCTTTGAGTGTCTTTAAAAGGGCTTTATAAATAAAATGTATTATTATTTTATTTATTTTTTTAACCACTGTGAAAGAATCTGAATTAAAACACTTCATGATGCAGGATGGTTTCCAAATTTTAGTGAAAGGTGGTCTGATAAATTGGTCCAGCATTGTATACTTAAGACTGTGGAGTTGAATTTTGCAAAAAAATAAAAATAATAATAATTAAAGAAAACTGCTGAAAGTATTCTGAGTCAATAAAACATGATTATTTAATATTTGTCATTAGTCATGAATCCACATCACAGCTGTTCTTTCAGTGAGTAGGAAAAAAAAAGTGAGTATTTACATCTACTGTCATACACATCACAGTTTACACCCATGCTAACACAACAAAGACTTTTATGTACATAAGAAAGACTTCTTAACGTCATGGAATAAAGAAATGCCATTCAGAGAAGATCACTGTCTGGATCTGTCATTGATGCAAAATACACAAAATAATAATAAACCTCCACTCAGAAGCTCTGAAGTCATCTGAGTCATTAGACAAAAGGAACATTTGCTGCTGTTAAAAACTGTTGAACATCAGAAAGTACAAGGCAAGACCATCACAATCTACATGTTTACAAGGTTGGTATAAATACACTCTCTCCTTTTTATGTACAAAGGGTCCTCTCTTTATCATCAAAAACAAAGAAACAAACAGATTGAGTTCAGTGGTTTAAGTGTCACAGCGTGTCCTCTGCTAACCGATGTCTCATTTTGTGAATGAAATATTACACTACAGCTGCAGAACATTAAATCATCAGCGCAAGTTCCTCAATTTCTGAACTGGGGCGAAAAAATAACTTACAGGACTTTTGATAATTGTTATTTCCATAAAGTGCCAAAAGCTGTGCATTTTCTCTCGATAGACACATGAAAGTAAAGTATGAATAGGAATCCTGATTGAACAAAACTTTAATTTGGAAAGACACAAAATAATTTCCTCAGGATGCCAAACAGCAGAAGTGCCATTAGTCGCCAGCAAGATCAGAGTGTTTTGCCTCATCTGTTCTCAAAGGCAGGAACAAACATGTTTTGTAAATTTTATTTGGGTGGGTGAAGTCTACTGAAGGTGTTTGGCTTCCATTCAAAGGTTAATAGCTGTCAGGCTTCAAACCTGCCATTAGATCTTGCAATAGCTTTTTTTGTGAGGATCTGAAACATGTTTACTCTACACTGATGTTCCTACTCTGAGTGAAATATCTGAGGAGTCAGGTCAATTAAAAACAATGTATTTGTCCAGATATTGCTGACTGAATTAAATATTCAAACTTCAGTGTAAGTATGTTACAATTATTAATGTCATATATATGTATATATATATATATATATATATATATATATATATATATATATATATATATATATATATATATATATATATATATATATAAAACATTAACTTAGTATTTTTGCAGATGTGGAACATAAATAAACCTGTTAGAACTTTCTTAAGCTCAAAACTTTTAGCTCCGTCTTTGATGTTTGCATGACAGGTCATCAATTTGGGGAAAAATAGTTTGTTAAAGACTAGTTACACTTTTGATCATTTCTGATTGGATACTAACGTTTTTATAACATGTATCTGTTTACTTTTTTCAATAACCCCTTTTTGTTTTAAAAGTATCACATTGTTCACAGATGATGCTGTCTGAACTTGTGTGCTGTTTGGGAGCTAAGCTCTGTGAGCCTTCAGCTGTTCAGTTTTTTTTCATTCAGTCAAAGAGGAGAGGAGTGAGGACAGAGCAGAATCAGAGCTTCAGATAAAAAAAAGAACACACAACAAAATAAAAATCCTTCACAGTACTGAAACACCAGGATCACAGACTATGTGATACAGGTGATTTTTCCTCCTGAACTTTGAGGACATCAGTGCTCACGACTTCACCAGTGCTTATATGTAGTTTGAACCTTCACAGTCTCTGTTTGAGCTAAAATTCTCAGTGATAAATCATGCATACAAAACAGTTTCCTCACTACAAAATTTACACTTCATTAATTTTCATAAAAATGGCAAAAGTGTATAACTAGTTTAAATGTATTATAATTAATAGTCTCTATAAATGTCGTCGTGATGCCTCATGTACATCTCACCTCCTCGCAGATAAACAATACATCTGAAACATCCCAAGCTTACATTAAATTATTGGTCAAACCCCCAAAAACTGAGTAAATGCTTCAATCTAGGAGCTGCAGCCTCAAAGCCTATGTGTTTACATCTGTGTGTTTGTGTGTGTGAGTATGTGTGTGTGTCACCTTTTCCTCTTAAACAAGCGTATGTCTTCAGTCACCAAGCAGCTACAAACATCCTGGGAAGCCTTTTCTCTTGCATATGTCTCCATCTTTTTCCCCTTCTACAGAAAGTTAAAATAGAATATAAATTATTTTCTGTTCATGTATTATTATTATTATTACTGTTATTATTACATTTCTATACATCCTCTAACACTCTTATGGGGAATATAAAAACTTCAGTTCTGTTCAGTCTTGCCTAAAAATCAAAAAGTGAGCCCATAATTCATCCATGCTTATCACTTTTTATCCCTTAAAATCGCTGACTCCTTTTAAAATTCAGCATTAACAGAAAAAAATATGTATATTTGTATATAATATGTATATATTTTTGCTGTTTTTTGTTTTTGTTATTTCATGTTATGTTAAAGTGCAGTTTTTGTGAAAACCTTCAGCGGTAAAAATGGCTTTATCTCTTCTTACAAATCCCTCAGACTGTGTGATGAGGAGTAAGAATAAAATAAATAGGAAGGTTTCGGTGCAGTGTCAGGTCAGGTAAAACTAAAAATATGGATGCAGACATCATCGTGATGGGTTCAATTAAGAGTCAGTAAAATACTTTGACTCATTAACAAAGATTAGCGTGCTTGGATGCAGTGACATGAGGAAATAGATGATTTAAACTTTCATATTTCTGCTTGAAGAAGGCCTGGAATGAATCCCCAATTGCTTTAAATCTCAGTTTTTCCTTCTCTGTTCTTTCTCTCTCTTGCTCTCTTCTGAAAAAGTTTTTATTTGTTCCACTTCTACGAGTTTCTAAAGATCCCCGGAGACGCCTCACTCCTCGCTGATGCCGTGCTCCCACGCCACCTTGGCCTGCTCCTCCTTGGTGGCAGCGATGATGGGCTGGGAGATTTTGCGCGGCATGGGTCGAGGTGCAGGTGGAGGAGGTGCAGACTGGGTGCTGAGGGGGTCCTCTTCAGGGATGCAGCCCTCTCTGAGGTAGGGTTTGGGAGGCAGGACTGGAGGGGGCTCATGGAGGTGGTAGAGAGGTGGGTGGTGGGGGAGGTAGTGGGGGTGGCAGTGGTGGTGGTAGAAGTGGTGGTGCTGCTGAGGGTGCTGCAGCCCGTCCTGCTGCTGCTGCTGTGGTTGTTGAAGGGCTCCAGTAGAGACCTGAGCCGGAGTCTGGGGCTGGGTCTGACTGCCTGCCTGCGCCGGGGTGACTCCTCCGGGGGCAGAGTTACTGCGGCAGGGCTGGGGTTTGACTCCGTCCAGGACCTCAGGCTCAGAGACACTGTACCTGACGGGTTGGTAAGGTGAGTCCAGGTCCTCCTGGTCGGTGGTCCAGGCCTGGCTGCTGGGGACGGACTCCAGAGTGTCTGTGCGGCTGGCAGGGGGGTCAGAGGAAGCAGGACCTCCAAAATTGCTCTCACTGAGGGAGGAGACCCCAGAGCTGGCGCTGCCTGATAGTGTGGAGTTACTGCCATCCAGGATGGACTGTGGACTGGTGGGCGAGGCAGGTATAGGGTGCAGGGGAGACTGGAGAGAGAGCAGAGACATTATGTCCAACATCACAGTTGTTTCTTCAACATTTTAATTTATGAATAAATTAGTGTGATGTTTGGACAATTTTTAGATTGGTCAGACACAAAGATGTTACAGTCGTATGAATAGAATAGAATAAATAGATGATGAAATAATTTTGATCTGAAACATGTATCACACCTTGCTGAACACTTTCAAATAATATAACAAATTTAATCTAGCTGTCTTCATCAGACCATCCGTTATTTTATTCAAAGTAATACATAATATCTTTTTTTAAGAAATAAAAAACCCTAGGGGAAAAAAAAGGACTGCAGATAAACTAATTGCTCACAGCAAACCAAGCTTTGTGTCTTACTGCTATAAAACCTCCAGAAGAAATAATAAGAATACAAACATTTTTCACACCTCCAATTGTGAATAAACCCTTTTTTTCTTTTGATTCTCACCAAAGCATTTTCAGATATCATGGAGGTCTCACAGATGCTTTGAAAACTTTCATGAATTATTCAAAATTCTTCTGACTTTTCAAAAGGATTTGCAAAAGTTTCCCTGGATCTTTTTAAGACCACTTACGCCCTCAAAATGTTCTTGGGGTCTCAAAGCTTTTTTCGCTTATAAATGCAGTGCTTTCGCTGGATTTCACAAACGAGTCTCAGTCATTGTGGAATTATTATTGTTTATTGAGATACATGAAAGCGATGTGGCAAATATATTTTTAAGATCCCACACATGTTTCTTGGGACTGTTCAAAAGCTCATAAAAGTGTCTCAGGATCTCTTGAAAATTTCAGTTGATTGTTTAATTCTCACCTGACGTTTCAGATACTCTGTGGTTTGAATTTCAAAAAATATAAGATTAGCTGAGCAGGGACTCTGGGATTTTGGAAAGCAGACAGTGATAAGCTGATTAAACTTCTCACTAGAAGTCTCAGGGCAGATGGCTCAATGGGAACTAAGAATGTATCACCTATGCAGCACAGTCATGGTTTGGGACATGAAAACAAAGTTTTCATGCTCATTTTGTAAAAAATGAAAAAATTCAGTGAGGTCTTAACCCATCCTGACCAGTGAGCAAACAATGGTCCACAAAAAGAAGTAAACATGGACGGACAGACGGACAGAAACACAGACAATCATCAGCCAGACCAATGTCAGGAGTGAAGAGGAGGAGGGGGAGGAGGAGGAGAATGAGGAAGAGGAGGAGGCGGGTACCTTTCTTAAGGAGCGCGCAGGGAGAGCTGGAGGGAGGTCGCTGACCTGGTGGTGGAAAGCATCAAAGTGCATCGACAGGTGTTGCCCTACAGGGGAGACACAGCAGGACCAACTGAGAGAGTTGCACACACACACACACACACACACACACACACGTGGGCACACACACACACCTCTGACTAGAAAGAGGAAAAGGAGGAAAGGAGGGAGAGGAAAGGAAGAGGAGGTAGAGCTTTGCAGGAGAGGTGGAGGAGTGCGAGAGGGGAGGAGTGCTCTCAGGGACATTGGGTTCATTTCAATTCAACATTGTCAGCGCATAAACTTCATAGCTCAGTGAAGGTTTTCCTCTCACTGTAACTTGAAGTTTATTTGAAATGAGCAGAAGGTTCAAAGAGTCAACAACACAAGAACATTTCTCTGACTTTAGATTAATAACAATTAGATATATATTAATACCTGAACAAGAAAGAACAGTAAACCGAAACAAAAACTTTCACTGCAAATTCAACACAAATCAAACAGTATTTTCTTTTATGGGTAGAAAGAAGCTAAAACAATTGTACCTGCTAAACAATTAACTATTCTCTTTACCTGAAGACCTTGTCTGCTTTATTTGTGATAACATACATTTTTTATTTCTTGATTTTCAATCAAAAATTATGTTACTTGCTTTTAAGAAACAGATTTTTATTTGGCACATTATCTCCTTGCGGAGGCCTGAATGTTGGCAGGTAAGGTGTGCTGCATGATGTCTGGAATTAAACCAAAACTAATGCTTTTCTTAAAACAGCATTTTTAAAAAGACATAAAAAGTTAATGAAAAACGAAACAGGATGTTTTCAAAATCCTTCAAAGTCTATATTTCATCAACAAAATCTGACATCAAATATCAGGGTTGTCTTTATCCTATTAATTGTTTCATGACGCTGCATATGACAACAGCTGGGTGATATGTCAGGACTGCAGGCAGGTCATTATCACCTGACCTCTTCTACAACAGAGCCATGCTGTTTTACTCCTTGCAAAATGTGTTTGTCATAGTCCTACAGAAAAATATCAGGTCTTTGTTGAAAAAGCCATTGTTTGGCTGGCAGCATTTGTTGCTCCTAAACCTGTTTGCCCAGCATTAATGAAACCTTCACAGATGTGTAAGCTCCCCATGTCTCTAATTGACTCTAATGGGCTCTTCTCCAGAGAAATATCTAGTGTTACTTGATCTGGTTTCCTCTTTGCATGCTGAGGTTTTAGCCAGCATTTAACCCATCTTCCATTGCTTGATTGCATTGTACATGCATGCACCGGTCACATGTTTACTTTCACTGGATACTGTGTACCATGGTGCTTTCAGGTTTGTCATATTGGTGAAGAAAGACCCTTTCCCACTCACACACACACACACACACACACACACACACACACACACACACGCACACACACACACACACACACACACACACAAAGTAAGCAGTGGTGTCATACCATGAGGCAGGTTGCGCGGGGGAACTGGAGGCGCCATGACACTGCCAACATGAGCTGAGAGGAAGGGGAGGGCGTCTCTGGTACCACTGTCCAAACTCCAACTACTGGGAGTGGTGAGGACTGCAGGAGGAGGAAGAGGAAGAGGAGGAGGTAGAGGAGGAAGGAGAAGCGAGCAAGGGAGGAGGATAAACCAAGAGTATATTTTTTAACACAGAACCTAACAGGCTTTCTGTTTCATCATCAGTGTCAGAGCGCTCGTACCTTTCTCAGCCACAGACAGGTTTGGGTCACTGCAGGGTTTACATGGACCAATCACCTGATGGAACAACGCTCGCTGGAGGTTCGTTGGCTACACAGAAAGTTAAAGTGACAAAAATGCAACAATCGGTTGAGGGGTTAAATTTCAGCTTAGAGGAGAATCAAACAAATAAATCTGATGAATAAATATGATTATTCACTAACCTGTCCATTCTCTGTGAGGTTGGAGTACATGGCACTGCTCGGTCTGTCTCTGTGGGGAGGCAGCAGCATCAGCATTTCTCTGTTGTGTCTGTATTTGTCAGGCAGAGATGGAGAGCCGACTGCAGAGACACACACAGCAATGATTAGTGGAACAACAACAAAAAAAAAGACAGGAGAGGAAGATAAATAAACTCAATCTGGGCTGCTCACCTCTGATGGTGGAGGGAGTGGAGTTTATCATCTGAGAGGGTGCAGAGTGGGTGGAGCTAAGGCTGGAGGAGGAGGGGCTTGCCTGGAGGAATACATTTTAGGGGGTGAGTACAATAAAAAAAAACATTATAAGTATATTTATGACCTGACATTATATCAGTGAAATGGGTGAAAAAACATAATGGTGTGTTTTAGAAAGAGTATTAATCAGCAAAAGGCTGACAGACAATTCACAGAGAGCAGAGGAAATTTATAAATGTGCAGTCATGTTGACTACAGACAGGAGTTACAATTTAAGAAGCTGTTAAGGCTTTCCAGGAAAGATAGCATTCACGCTAGCACTTCTCATGAGTCTTTGCTTCACACTGTTGTGATGAACCAATTTCGTTTCAGTTTCTGTTTGTTTTTGAGGAATGAATGCAGGGCAGGACCTCTTTTTCTTATTATCATCTTTTTACCAAATACAAGGCGACGAGGCAATATCAGTCCTACAGTCCTGATCCCAGCAGTCAATGGTTTCAATACAGGCCTCGAGCATTTACTTCAGTACAACCTTCACTCTCCAGTCCTCACTCCCTTTCTCTTTTTAGCTGTCCCCATAAAAAGGGGGGAAAAAATAAAAAAAATGTCCAAAGAACCTGCAGACATCTGATTTTTTAGAGATTAAGTGTTGTTAGACCACATCTGACAGGAGCCAGAATGTTTTAATGAACATCAGGTTCCTCTTGCTTTTCCCCTCCATACAGAATAGTTTTTACATATCAAAGTCTGTGGATACAGGCATCCTGTCCCATGAAACTGCCAACACACTGTAGTCCAAAAGATTCCTGCAGCTGTGTTGGGAAATTTAGGTAGGTGACATATCTGAACAGAGAGAATCGTTTTTGATTGTTTCTGAGTTTTTTTTCCCATTTGGTCCACCTTTATGGAAGGCTGAAGTAATATTTAGCCTTCTTGTTGCACAGAAACTCACTGACCTGCATGCGGTAGAAGTCCTCTGGGTTCTCCACCACCATGCCGTCAGCCAGGATCAGCAGACTGCCAACGTTCCCTGTCTCACTGGAGTTGTGAGAGGAGAGAGAGGAGGAGGAATTGCGCACTGGAGTCAAAACAGCAATAGGACTGAGGGGAAGGAAGGTGTGGAGGAAGAGAAAAAGGACGGGGACAAAGAAAGGTAGAGCAAGGAAGGAAGCAAAATAGAAAGAGAAAGAAGGGAGGGAAAAGAGGGGAAAAGGCCACGCAAGGGGGCATCCAATACAACCAAAGAAAAAGAGAACAAAACGGCAAACAGCAACCAAAACATGCATGACATAATTCAATAAGAGACAAAGTAGTGGTTGTTGGCCGCAAGATCATGCAAAGGTAAGATGTGAGGTGGATTAAAGAGAAAAAGAGAGAGAGAAGAAAAAAGTGGTGGAATTTAAGAAAGTGTTATGTGAGCAGTTGCCTGCTAAAGATACACAGATGAGGTGAGAGAATAATTCACGAGATATTCAGTGGATAAAATCAGCACTCAGAGTTCAGGCAGATGATGGTGGAAGAAACATGTGGCTTTAAAGAATCTCTCTGATTTTAAATTTTAAGTGTGAGAAAAGTTTCAAGAGCTGAAACTGATGCCAGGAGAGCGTCTTTAAAATATGATCAGGAAGAGAGCGGACTATCCTCCAATTACAACAAAGCAGAAAAACTTCAGAGTCCAGCTTGCAAAATGATGGAAGGTATTGGTGCAAAAAAGAGGATTTATTATTGTGTTTATAAGGAAATGATGATGTTAATGTGTGTTGCTAACCTGTGTCGGTGCATGAGTTTGAAGCTCTCGGGGCTCATGGGGCTGTGAGAGGCCAGTATCCCTCTGTGAGCTCCTGAACTGACCTTATCCAGACCAGGCAGACCCTGTAAAGACACAAAGAAGTGCTGCTCTGAACATTCACACTTCACTCACTCTTTCTTACATTGATGTGTTGAAAAGAGTTACTCCAAACTACGTTATTGTCTGAGTAGATTGTGTTTGATATCAATATTCATCAAATCAAAACCCCAAAAAAGTGAAATAGTCAAAGTTAAAGAAGCTAAAATTTGCTTTAACACACTAATGTTAGCTGGTAGCACAACAACATCGTCTTTGAAGGAGCTCCTTACAAGTTTCCTCCTGCAGCCTTTGGATTTGTTAACATGAAGACGACTCTCCTGTAGGATCAACATCAAGCTTACGTTGATCAGGATGAGCTCAGTTTTCTGGATTTGTGTTTTTCTGATCCTCTGAGGTCTGCAGTTTGAAAACTTGAAATAAAACGGAGAGAAGTGCTCTCTGTATGAATGTTTTACTGCACTCACGTGGCACAAACTGCTCCTCATCATCTGGAACTGATCTATCAGCTTCTTGTGCAGGGGACGCATTTCAGGGTGCACAAGCTTTTCATGCACCGCCAGGCCGACTCCTAGGATGTGAACCTGAGAGGAAACATAAGATATCATCAGACAAAACTTTTTCAGTGCAGAGGAATGATTAATCATTTAAGTTTATCTAATATTTCTGAATAATCTCTGGAGAAATTACCAAATTATACCCTTTTTCCTGTTTTCAGACTTTATCTTTACACCCTTTACACTGCAAATACTGATATCTAATCAAGTGATCATGCCTGAATTTCAAAGAAGTCACTTCTATCGTTTATTGTGTTGAAAGGAAGACATTTTTCTGGACATGTTGGTTGAGAGTGGCTCTTAAGTCTAATAGAACGACTTTAACAACAAATACTTGCCTAAATTCCAGTTTTTACGGTAAAAATAATCAAATAAATACATCTCACCTGTGTTCCAAAGTAAAAGGTCAAACTTCATGTGAAAATGCAGGTAAAATTAAAATGTCTGCACATTAAATTCTAATTTGAAGGGACTAACATGAAACAGATCTTCATCCATTCAAGTTTTTAACACGTAAATGATTTTAGGGAGTATCAACCAGACACAGAAAATGCATTATTTGTCTCATTTTTAGTAAGATTGTCTTCTGGCTCAATATGAAATAAAAATAAATACACCTGAATTGATTGTAAATAACTAAGGATAATCTCTGATTTCAAGATATTCAAAAAATACATTTGCTTTGCCCCACTGGTAGATTTTTTTAAGCACCCGAGGCATCATTTTTATCCAGTCGTATTTTGTCGTCTGACAAAACAATTGGACTCACATGCTTCCAAGATTTTAGTTTTTGCTGTGAGAAATAACAAGCCTTGCAGGTGCTTCCTTTATGTTATGTTATCTTGCCTGCCTCCGACACACTAAGACACAAAACTTTTTCTGACTCTTTCAGAGGTATAAACAAAACTTTGAGAAGGACTCAAAACATGAAGAACCTTCTAGTCACCATCTGGTGGCCACGGTTCATTGTGACTCTAAATCAGGTTTGGGGAGTAGATGGAAACAGTGATTTCAGCCTCACCTGCTCCTGCATCAGGTCTTTGAGCTGTGTGATCTTATCTGTGTCTTCAGGGTGGGTGGTGATGTAATCTTTATCAAAGAAAGCCTTGAAAAGACCAAAAAAAAATGCTATGATACATCATAAAATATCATTACCAGGTTAGTAAATTTTGAATTATGCTCTCAAATAACTTGTCTCTCTTAGCCTGTGGACATTTTACAGCACAGATACAGTATATTTACTTTTTGAAAAAAAAACAACAACAACAACTTAATCAGAACAAGGCCTGTCAAGTTCACAGAACAAAATATCTTTTCTGTCTGACCTCTTGGTATCGTGCGATGCCTCCGTTCACGGCGGCGTCGATGACTCCATTGAGTGTCATGCTGAGCAGGTTGATGTTTCCGTGCAGCTGCTTGTGTTGGTACTGACTAATCAGAGTCCGCAGCTCCTGGTTCTTATTCTCCACCACAGAGATGGCATTTTCTAACGGACTAACCTCCACCTGAGAGAGAAAAACAAGGATGTACAAAGAGCGTTCAAGAGTACCAACTACTGCCTTAGTGTGAAAGTGAGATGCAGGGAAGTGGTTATAATGTGGACTTAAAAACAGGCTGACCTCTCAAGGGCTCTCTCTTTTTATATAGATATTTGTTTGAGATCATACACGACCATTATACTTTAAAAACTAAAATTCAAGCAAGGTTTGGCCTTGCCTTAGTAAAATGTGTCTTATTGGACTTATTACGAGCCTACTTACCAGACAAGTCTAGAAAAAATGTCTAATTTTAAGGTTGTGAAAGACAAAAATGACACATGATTGCTCAGATAAATACATCACTGTGGTAAGAAAAATTGATTATTATTTAAGTTTCTTAAAATGAGAGGCAAGTCTCCATAAATAAACCAAACTTGTGCATTTTCTCACCATGCTGACAGTTATTTCCTCTAAGATCTTAACAAGGAATTCAGGGTTATTTTTGTCTGTTAATATTTTGAAATACTACATTTTTCTGGACTTGTCATGTGAATGTGGCTCATACTGAGTCTAATAAGACAATTATTACTCAAAATAAAACCAACACTTGCTCAGATTTTAGTTTTTACAGTCCTTAGCTGATTTAACCTCTGCAGAAGATAAAGGATTAAAAGTTGCTGAAAACCCTTCTGCATAGGATGCTGTTGTAGCGGCCATACATTAACCATATCACTAGGTCATGGAAATAAAAGATACATGATACCCAGAGTTCATAAATAAGTGTAGCTCCCTTTGAGGATTCAGAAACAACATGCAGTTGTTTGTCCTGCCAATATGAAAAGATCACAAAGGGATTCATGTAGTTTGGATGTGATGTGTTTTCAGTGACTCACCAGCTCTCTCTTCTCCACCTCAAACCAGCGTGAAATACCGGGCAGAGGGTGAGTGAGGATCAGGGTCGTCCTCTCGATCCAGAGACTCTGAAACACAGAAAGCAGCCACCAGTCCAATGAAGTGTCATTATTTCACAAGGTGACATGATTGTTGCACTGAGATTTAAGATTCAAAGTTCTTATTTTCATGCGTTTCTTTATACAATTAATTATTTCATTTGCTTTTCACAAGCGACGTCGAGCATAAAAAGACATATAAAAAGATGCAGAAAAACAAAAATTGTACAATGAAGAATACAGAATGTGAAATGAAGGCAGACACAAAAAATGTAGAAAAGAAGAAACATGAACCCAGTGCAAGAGGAAGTGCAAATGCTCAGAAGAGGCAGAGCAGTGAACAATGAATGTGCATTTATATAGACACTTTTCTGCCTTTTATGAGTCTGAAAGCAGTGGGATTGAAGAGTTTTTGAGTCTGGAGCTGTGAATAAACTTGAAATTCTGCTTATTCCAAATAAATGCGGAATAGTTATCACGAAATAGAGCCACACTTGCAGGCTGCACTGTTTCCTACACATGAAGACAGACGTAGCTCCTGAATTAGGAGGTCCGTTTATTTCCCAGCTCACCTTGAACTCATTGTCTCTGTCTTTGGGTCCTTTGTGGAAAGGCCGGTCATAGCGGAAGCGGCGGACGTTGTTGACCCGGTAGAAGCTCTTGATTCGGTCGGGAACTCGGTCCATTTGGAGGACAGTGACGCTTTCTGGCACTGGTGTGACCGCGTAGATCTGGAGGTCTGAGACGAAGAGGATTAAAGATACAACTGGGTCAAATGTGTGTGGACATGGAGACTAGTGTGTTCTGAAGTGTGTCCACACATTTTCAGACATCACAGTGTTGTTTATCATTCTGTGAACTAATGAACACGTCAGTTTTTGTGTTTCACTGAAGGATACACTGAGCGTCACACTGCAGAATGGCTTCATCTGGCTGGTTGGGATGCTGCATTGCGATGGCCTGTGGAAATTCTCCCAGCATCCTCTGCTGAAAAGCCTCCAGCCTCTCGTAGTCATGGCCGCGACAAACAAACTCTTTGTTCTGGAAATATAGAGAAACAGAGAATCCGAATTTAAGTTTTCGAGCACTTAGAGATCATTTCTGCAGGTAGAGGAGGAAATGAGTAAAATATAGAGGGAAATCAAAGTTGAGCTCACTCTTAGGAAGAAAGGAAACTTTCTGCCATAGAATCCGACTCGGAAAAACTCGGGCTCCAGACGCTGCTGCTCCATGATGTTGTCATAATAGGCTGCCTCCATTTTCTGCATACACACAACAGAAAATATAAATGTTTTTTGAGTGTTTTATGATTGTAAGATTCTTTTTCTGTTTCAAAAAAAGTTGTTTGTTACAGAAATAGACTGTATAAACCCTTTTTGTCACAACACTGGCCATAACAAATCAGAAGTTGTGTTTTGGCTTGAATGTTGTCTCTCTCACATTGTTTTCACAGGTGTAAGTACATGTCTGAGTCATTCAGTGAGTTAAAATGTGTTTCCAACTTTCCAACCAAAGTGTTATGTTACAGTCTCAAACCAGGTAACGTGATGTTTTAACTGAATCTTGAAACAAGTTTTATCATAACGAGAATTTTGGTAAGAGAAGCTCTGGAGCTTATTCAGACTATTTTTAAAAGATTTTAAGATTCCCTGATGAAGTGAAGGAAAGACACACTTATGCCTAATTTAAGGTTATACTCTCAACTCAAATACAAAACAATAAGCCAAACACTTTTGAAGAAGGTTTTATATACAACATGTCATAACATGTCTCTAGAATTTACATCTTTGCACATACAAAATAATTTGCAGTGTATGCAGTCTGGTGTTATTGTGTCAGTGTGTCTGTTGCTCTATCAGGACGTATTTGTATAGATCAGTAGTGATGGTTTAGAGAATGTTTTAAAGAGAGAAGTGGGCGAGAAAAGCCGAAGGGAATGTTTTTTTTATGCTTGTGTGTGTGTGTGTGTGTGAAATGATGATGACTCACCCGGATCCAGCTCAGACTCTGGTAGTCGTACAGAGATTCATACTGGAAGGCCAGCTCCCTGCACAAAGGGATACCAAACTCCCAACACTGAAACACACATTGAGACAATGTTAGAAAGAAAGAGCGACAGAGTTTCCTAGAGTTGGTCTGACCAAAAGTTAACCTTCTGCCCCATTCCCAACAGCAGCTTTTCCTCCTGTGCGCTAAGCAAGTCATTCCCACCTATTAGGAAGTAGTGTGTGGCTGTTTTTATGATGCGAACCAAAGCACATGGGTTTGGGTCTCAACTTTATTAACACGATTAAAGCAATGTTATGTAATTCCTTCTGTAAGTATAGTAACTGGTAATAATTGTTCTTCTCCTCTCCACATCAGCTAAAGCAGTTGTCCAGGTGATCCAGTCTGTACCTTGCCCTTGTTGAAGTAGTGAATAACTTTGCGGCAGAGCCCCTCCTTGCGGTGCCACTCTGTCTGGGCAGGATAGTGAAGGAACTCTTTCAGGGGTCGCTCGTCCCAATGCAGCAGCTCCCAGTACAGCAGCAGAGTGAAAGCAGCCTCTGTGGACAGAGACAACAGCAAAACGGTCATCAAACATCCTCCTTTTAGTGTGA
>RPOG01005300.1:0-28660 GCA_008086565.1 Thalassoma bifasciatum | reverse complement strand
TGACTTTGTCTTTGCATGGTAGAGTTTGAACTGTCACTTGTAGATGTAGTGATGAACTGTGTTAACTGACAATGGTTTTCTGAAGTGTTCCTGAGCCCACGTGCTAATATCCTTTACACAATGATGTGGGTTTTTAATGCAGCGCCGCCTGAGGGGTCAAAGGTCACGGCCATTCAATGTTGGTTTTGGGCCTTGCTGCTTACGTGCAGAGATTTCTCCAGATTCTCTGAATCTTTTGATGATATTATGGTCTGTAGATGATGAAATCCATCAATTCCTGCAGTTGGTCAAAGTTGAGAAACATTGTTCTTAAACTGTTGGACTGTTTGCTCACGCAGTTAAATCGAGGCCTGGTGTCTGCAGCTTCTAACGTTTATATAAAAAATGAGGACTTGTACGTTTTCTGACTCAGAAAGATAACGGAGTAACCACAGAGTTGACGGCTGAGGTGAAGGTGTGGTCGACTCCTCCCTGCGGCTGAATTTGATTTCACTTTAGGGTTAACAGCTCAAAACCTGAAGCAACACTTTGTTGTCAAAGAAACCGCTGCTGTGAGGAATCCACCAATCAGATTCTAGTATTTAACATCCAGGTTATCATGTGTAACTTTTATCTATACATGCAGCTTGTAAGCTGCCAAGTGTTAAACTAGAAAACTAAACTTTTAGAGGCTTTAAATGTGTTTTATAATGTTTAACTGTTACATCTTCAGTCCAGAACAATTGGTTAAAGCTCTGAGATGAAACTTTCTGTTCTTTTTATCTGATTTGAAAAAAACTGTAGTCAATCCAAACACAGGAAATGCCAACAACCATTAATAAAAAAAACGCTTTGATAATCCCATCATGAGGAAAGGAGTCATCCTTCTCTTATTAACCTATAAATAACTTATTAGATAATACTTTAATCTTGTTTCATGTTCTGTCTGTGTCTCTGAGTCCAAAATTAAAGAAAGTGGAACTTAAGATAATGGAAAACATTCCTTTAATTTGTCAGTTTTAAGTGATTTTGATGCTCAACGACAGGAAGAATTAGAAGTTTCTGGTTGTAAAAACCCACAGATCAGGTTAGAAAAACTCTCCGCCTTCACTCTGTGAAACTGTTTCTGTGCATTTCCTGAGAAACAGCCTCTTAACGTCTGCTCTCTGCTCACTCTCATCTCTCTCTCTCTGTGAATCGTGACCCAGAGTCGAAGTATTAAGTGTTTGGTTTCTGAATGACTGAGTGCCAACGTTGATGATCGTGGTGTCAGAGTCGGTTTGACACCGAGTTTCCGCTGCACTCGAATGACTCACTGGATCACCACAAAGTGTGAAAAAGTGTTTGTTAGAGAGAGTCCAGAGGAGAGGTGAGCTGAGGACGCCAACATAAACACAGCCACAGATTTAACACACACACACACACACGGTGAAATAAACCTCTGCATGTTTCACAAAACCTGAATCTTTGTATCAAACATAAAATCTTTGCATCACAAATCTCCAAACTAACAGAGTTTCTCTCAGCTGTGGTTAAAGAAAACATCACTGAAACAGGTTTTAGTGCCGGGTTGTGGCTGCTGCTGCTGCTGAAATCTGGTCCTGGCTCCAGTATCTGATCCTTAACTCCATCATAAAACCAGGAACAAAGTCTCCCTGTCAAACAAACGATCGCTTTTTTCTGTGACCGATGTAGAGATAAAGTCCCGTTTCTTCAGCTGCACAAAACGAACCTGAGCCTGGAAGCAAACTCTTTCCTCCTTTTAGGGAAAAGATCGACTCGATTTCCTGCTAAGTCGTTATTTTTGCATCCAGCGTAAGAATGCATCATTGAACCATCCCAATGAACAATCAAATCAAATAAAACACTTGTTGAAACACGACTGTAAATCCCCGCTCTCACTCACTGTCTCCTCTCAAACACAAGGATCAGAGCTGAGGAGGAGAACGCTCGTCCCCTGGATGATGTCACATGACGAAGGATGAAGCAGCTTTTTGAACAGGGACACTGAAAATAGCTACTTCATCCTCTAAACTTGTGCCTTTTTGTCATGAATATTTAAAAAAATTAGTGATTGTCTTATTCTACTACTACTTTCAGACCATATTAAGTGTTTATCCTAAAAAAATATTTAACCTGCAATATGGTCTTTAGCTCCTGTTTGAGTCTTTAGCTCCTGTTTTAGCATCTAGCTCCTATAACTCCTGATTTAGCCTTAAGCTGCTATAACTCCTGTTTTAGCCTTTAGCTCCTGTTTTAGCCTTTGGCTCCTGTTTTAGTCTTCAGCTCCTGTTTTAGCCTTTGGCTCCTGTTTTAGTCTTTAGCTCCTATTTTAGCATCTAGCTCCTATAACTCCTGTTTTAGCCTTTAGCTCCTGTTTTAGCCTTTAGCTCCTGTTTTAGCCTATAGCTCCTATAACTCCTGATTTAGCCTTAAGCTGCTATAACTCCTGTTTTAGCCTTAAGGTCCTGTTTTAGTCTTCAGCTCCTGTTTTAGTCTTCAACTCCTGTTTTAGCCTTTAGCTCCTGTTTTAGCCTTTAGCTCCTGTTTCAGCCTTTAGCTCCTGTTTCAGTCTTTAGCTCCTGTTTCAGCCTTTAGCTCTTGTTTTAGCCTTTAGCTCCTGTTTCAGTCTTTAGCTCCTGTTTTAGCCTTTAGCTCCTGTTTTAACCTTTAGCTCTTGTTTTAACCTTTAGCTCCTGTTTTAGCCTTAACCCTGCAGGACATGGCGTCGCCTTGAGGCAACAAACCACAAGACTTTTCTTGGTCCAAAAAGTTTGGGGATCAGTTGGCGACATTTCATCAAACAGCGTTCATCTTTTTGAGAAAACTTCTCATGACTCAACCCGATTAATTGCTTCACTATATTCTGTTCTTTAACACGGTTAAACTGAAGAATAATGTTGCATAAATATATTTGCATGTACATGAATAAGTTAAGTAGAATTTCTTGTTGTTTAAAGACTGAATTTGTTCATTCACTAAAACTGTGTTTTGTTTTGTTCAGTAGTTATTTCGGCTACAATCATTGGGGCAGTATCATATCGGGTTAAGCTCGTGTTTTAGCCTTAGACTCATGCTCTATCTCTCTCCTGTTTATCTTTCCTCTTCTCTTCTGTCTCTTTTCTCTCAGACAGTCCAGCTCCTGTTTCCTCTTTAACAACTAATTAAATCACAGAAATCGTTTTCAGCAGAGAAAAACTCAAATCTCTTTTCTCTCTGATAAACTTCCTCAGTCTGTGTGTTGTTGTCGTCACAGAGTTTTTTTTGGTGATTTCCTGATTTTAAGTTGCGATTATGATCAGACAAATCGTCTCTGAGCTTCTCTCGACCTCTGATGGTGAAGTAAAGAGTCAGAACAGAGCAGAGGAAGAGGAGGGTTTAAATAGACCTCACACACCTGCTCTCAATCAGGGAGAATCACACACACACACACACACACACACACACACACACACACACACCTGAACCTGCTCTGAGGTGATTACCTGAAACTGAGTTAAACAAAGACGCAACAGCTGAATTTCCAATACACAAACATATTTCTTTGATTTCAGAAAGATTTCCGGACCTTTTGTTTTGAAAGTTTCCATGAGATAAAAAAAAAAAAATCATCTCTGATCGTTTATATAAGTCCTGATAAAGCTGATAAAACTCTGAGGAGATTTTACCAAACACCTCTTGAAGTTTTCTTTGAACTTTTTTGCTGAACTCGAGTTCGTGTTGTTCGAAGAAAACCCACAAGTTTGCAAATCAGCCACAGAGCTTCAGATCAGGATTTTTACGCAACAACAACAACAACAAAAAAAACTCCTCTGCCTGATTGATGCCAAATCACAAAGGCAGAAATGATAAATTCTGCACCATCGTTCACCTAAACAGTCGTTAAATTTGTTTTTTGGACCTGTTTTTTAAACTCTGGGAACAAAACTGGGGGATTTTTCTGATGAAGCTTTAATTTCTGCTTTGATCTGCGGTGTCACGCCCTCGCTCTCTCCCAGGTGTTTGTGGTTTCCTGTGTCGAATCTTTCTGATCATCAGCCTCTTTTTTTTTACCTCCACCTACATCACAGATTTTTCTTTACGGGCGGTGGATTTTTTTCCAAGTCGAGCGTGGGAAATCACATCTACAGTTTGATTTCAGAGACAATTTGACGCATCCTGTGGTTAAATAAACTCAGAGCTGGGTGGGTCTCATGTTTCCAGGTGCTTTTTTAGTTATTAAACATTCCTCTCAAGTAAAATGTTCCTCAGTTTAAGATAATTTAAAGTGAAGTCATGGGCCCATCAAAACATGCTGTTTATATTCTTCTCAATTCAGTCTCTAAGTTTGTTTCTCAGTTTTCTTAATTAGTGAAAGAATCACTCACAACAACGTGGACGTCCTACCTGTTTGGGGTCATATGCAGTGTAGGACTGCGGGCATGGGACTTATAAGTGAGAGGAAAGGTGGTCTCCTTAGGTCTCAAGTTTGTATAGTTTTCACAACAAAGTAGTTTAATAAGGTTCACCACTAATTTCTCCTGTAAAGTCCGTTGTTTGTCTGTCTGTCGTGTCCGTTCTCATCAATAACAGCAGCTTCACAGTCTTAGAGCATTTCCATCTCAATGTCAATCTGACAAAAATTGGCAGATTTAATTTCCTTAGACTTCTGGCTACAAGACAAAAGTGACTCCATCGTTTTCTGTTGAGTTTTCATCCCAGGACAGCTTGTGATAGACAACAAGTGCTCCCTGCTTGACTGGTCCTGTGTAATTTCTCTATTAGAGGGTCGTTTATTGGCTAACAGACCTGTCACTCACTCCTACAGTAACCAATCACCTTACACTTCACAGGAAGCAGCTGTAGCCATTTAGATCATTGGTGAGACCCATTCATTGCCTTGTGTCTTCATTTATATTCATGTTGAGGCACCATTTGTGACTGTGAGCTACAATTTCATGATTTTTGTTGAACTTTTTCACAAAGAGACTAAAAAAGTTGACTAAAAAGTGGACACTGAGCACTGATGAAGCTGGTTTTGTTTGCACAGAGTCTTTAAACAAGATTGCCTGTTGTAAAAACTCTCTAACTCCTACAAAGTTTTACCTAAAAACCTCAAATTTCACCCAGATGTAGATGAGAAGGTGTAGAAGTGATGTGGTGGATGTTTGATGTCTGACATGAAGCATCTTGAAGTTAATTATGTTCAAAAATTGGCTAAAAAAATGAAGAGGAAAAAAATAAAGTGTTTCAGCTGCTTTTATCCTGATATGGACTTTAGCCACATATAAAAACATGAAATTTTCTGAAACTAGAGACTTGAATCTTTCAAATAAGGAGTCACTAATGAATTTTGACCTTATGGTTCTACAGTTATAAGCTTTAAAAACATAGCAGGGTGAATAGAGCAGAATTGGGTGGGAACTTAGTGCTGTCACGCTGATAATCTTGCGCTCAAACCCCTTTTTTCTCCATAAACTTCTGATATTTCTCTTTATTTTAAACAAATCAACACAAAGGAAAATTCCCAGCCCGTCCCTGTGACATCAGGTGAACCTGAAAGTGCCGCTCAGGTGTGGACGTGGAGTTGCCGTGACTCTGCTCAGTGAAGCTCAAACAGGGGAAAGAAGCGACTGCAGAAAAAAAAAAAAAAAACCCCGACGCCTGAAGCTTGAAACAGATGCAGATGAGGAGCTGTGAGGGTGTTTTGCAGAAGTGTCGTGTGATGCTGTGGTTTTTCTTCCATCACAGAAAAATATTTAACCCCTGGAGATCAGTGGTGTTTGAGTGGAGTCTCTGATCAGAAAACAATCTGCAGAAAGCACAGTCCACATTCCACACTTACACATTCTGCACTTACACATTCTGCACTTACACATTCTGCACTTACACATTCCACACTTACACATTCTGCACTTACACATTCTGCACTTACACATTCTGCACTCACACACTCTGCACTTACACACTCTGCACTTACGCACTCTGCACTAACACATTTTGCACTTGCACACTCTGCACTTACACATTCTGCACTTACACACTCTGCACTTACGCATTCTATACTTATGCATTCTGCACTTACACATTCTGCACTTACACATTTTGCACTAACGCACTCTGCACTTACATTTTCTGCACTTACACACTCTGCACTTACACATTCTGTTTTTACACATTCTGCACTTACACATTCTGTTTTTACTCATTCTGCACTTACACATTTTGCACTTAAACACTCTGCACGTACACATTCTGCACTTTTTACTCATTCTGCACTTACACATTCTGTTTTTACTCATTCTAAACTTACACATTTTGCACTTACACACTCAGCACTTACACATTCTGTTTTTAAACATTCTGCACTTACGCACTCTGCACTTACACATTCTGCACTTACACATTTTGCTCTTACACACTCTGCACTTATACACTCAGCACTTACACATTCTGTTTTTACACATTCTGCACTTACACATTCTGCACTTACACATTTTGCTCTTACACACTCTGCACTTATACATTCCGCACTTACACATTTTGCATTTACGCACTCTGCACTTACACATTTTGCACTTACGCACTCTGCACTTACATTTTCTGCACTTACACACTCTGCACTTACACATTCTGTTTTTACACATTCTGCACTTACACATTTTGCATTTACGCACTCTGCACTTACACATTTTGCACTTACGCACTCTGCACTTACATTTTATGCACTTACTCACTCTGCACTTACACATTCTGTTTTTACACATTCTGCACTTACACATTTTGCTCTTACACACTCTGCACTTATACATTCTGCACTTACACATTTTGCACTTACGCACTCTGCACTTACACATTTTGCACTTACGCACTCTGCACTTACATTTTCTGCACTTACACATTTTGCATTTACGCACTCTGCACTTACACATTTTGCACTTACGCACTCTGCACTTACATTTTATGCACTTACTCACTCTGCACTTACACATTCTGTTTTTACACATTCTGCACTTACACATTTTGCTCTTACACACTCTGCACTTATACATTCCGCACTTACACATTTTGCATTTACGCACTCTGCACTTACACATTTTGCACTTACGCACTCTGCACTTACATTTTCTGCACTTACACACTCTGCACTTACACATTCTGTTTTTACACATTCTGCACTTACACATTTTGCACTTACTCACTCTGCACTTACACATTCTGTTTTTACACATTCTGCACTTACACATTTTGCACTTACTCACTCTGCACTTACACATTCTGTTTTTACTCATTCTGCACTTACACATTCTGTTTTTACACATTCTGCACTTACACATTCTGCATCCGCACTTACACTTTCTGCACTTCTATGTTTCACATTTAGGCAATCTGCCTTATGCATTCCACACTTTTGCAAGGATCCTGAGTTTATGCATTCATTCATTCCACGCTATTTATTTCGCACTTTAAATTACGCTCTTACACACTTCACACATATGTATTCCGCACATAATCAGGTGGAAGAAAAAGTAGTTTTCACCAACCATGTATCATTTAAACAAATCCCAATAGTTTAGTTACTTTCCTGTTTTCCCCATAATGATAAACATTACCTCAAATATCTAAAGAATCAAAAGTTTCAATGTTTTGATTTGATTTGAGAACTCATTTTGGAGCAAAAAAAAATCAGGAATCAGAGGAATTGATATTTCAGTATCAATTTGTATCAATAAACCTGATGATAATATTTTATGGGAGGAAGCTGGAGAGAACATGTGAACTCCACACAGAACTCAAATTTAAACCTGTGACTTTTGGAGCTGCATGAAAGAGTCTGTTTCAGGAGATTTTCTGTTTGGAGCTGAAAGTCCCACGTTATCACACAGCAGATGCATTTTTCTGCAGAAATAAAATAAATTCATGTTTAATTTCACAGGTTCAGGTGCTGCTGCAGGTAAATGTGAGTTACAACCGTCACTCACCGCGGTGTTTTCTCACTAAGTTTATCCTTCCTGCTCGAGTAGGTGTGTGTTACATTCATGTACAAGAAGCTGAATTTCACTCTGACAATAAAAATATCTTCAGCTCTTTGTGGTTTTTCGCACTCAGGGGTGTTTCCAGAGCAGAGGGGGAGACTGGGGAGAAACTGAAAGTGTGACATGAGTCATCAGAGAAAAGACAAGAGGTGTGACAAAAAACAAAGAAACTCATCCTCCCGCAGAGTGGTCAGTTAGAGCAGTGTGTGTGTGTGTGTGTGTGTGTGTGTGTGTGTGTGTGTGTGTGGACATATTGCAACACTGAACCATCTGCCATAAACTGTACTCAAAGAGAAGCTGGAGCAGCTGTTTGACCAAAGATATGAATCAACATCCTGGAAAAAAGAGAAGCAGGAAGGATCAGTTCAGAGCAGATTTAAAGGATAAATCCACTTTTTTCTTTTTATGAATTCACTCCTCCAAACTTTACTGACACCAGCAGCTGTCTGTGTTGTTTCAGGGAAGACGCCATCTGCTCGTTTTCACCAGAAAGTGAAGGTTTAAATCACCGAACACAGAAGGAAAACACAATAAAAAGCTTTGAAGCCGATTAGAGCTTAAACTGACAACGACAGAAACAACAACAACTGTTCGCTTTCAGGTCCGATATGAAGAGGAAATAAGCAAATTACGTTTTTGTTATGTACTTACAGGATGTCGGAGATAATCTCAAGACCAGCTGGAAAAATTGCACAAGTTAAATTTTTGGTAACACTTTAGATTAGGGAACACATATTCACTATTAACTATGTGCTTATTAACATGCATATAAGTAGCTAATTAGTATTTATTAAGCAGGCATTAACCCCTTATTCTACCTCTATTGCACCATGAAGTCAGACTTTTCATATATTAACTACTAATTATTACTTATTGACTACAAATTAATGAATATGTGTTCCCTAGTCTAAAGTGGAATAATCTGTTCATCAGCTGATCAAAAGTTTAAGACAACAGTGAGAAAAAAAAAATCTGAAAAACCTCTAAAATAGGAAAACAAAAGTGCCTTACTGTTCTTGTTGATCATTTTTAAAACTAGAGAGGCCCCCGCATTTCATCTCAGCAAATGTTGAAATGCTGAGCATAACATTTCAACACTACTAGCATTTTTTTAGCATTTCTTTTTTTTTTTTTAACAAACCTTTTAGTTTCTAAAATATTGACCTCTACCCAAAGGCTGAAGTGTCACTTAATGATTATTGCAAGAAATTTTATATAAATACCACAAAAAGTAGGAAAAAGTCACATAAAAATGCTTATTTAGAAAGAAAGAAATTACTCGTAAATATCTGGTAGTTTTGATTCTGTAAGTTTGCCACAAAATATTTAGTATTTTTATTTTAACCGAGGGAAATATTGTATCAAACAAGGAAAATAATTATTTTTTATCTTGACTAAAGTGCGATAAATATAGAAGGCTGTTTCCACCAGTTGGAAAAAAAAAGGGAAAACCTTTTTGTTGAGATATTTTTTTCCCATATTAAGTCAAAAAGTTGAAATAAAAAAGCAAGTTTTGACTTTTTTTGTGTCTTAACTGTCAGAAACAGGCTTCTATGAATAAATAATAATTCTAACATTCATTTTTATTTGTGATTGAATGCTCCTGTGCAATACATTCATTTTTGCGTGAAGAAACTAAAAGAAAAAGTGCAGAACAAAGGCACATTTTTATGTCTTCAGTATGTCATTTCAGCAACTTGGCTGCAGAAGTGCAAGACAAAAAAAGCTCAAGATCCATCACAAACTTCTACTTAATGGTAAAGATGGTTAAATTAGTTTGAGTTAAGTTTGAGACTCCTCTTATTGAAATGTAGTAAATCAAAATGTGTTGAACCATTGAGAAAGTCAAGAAAGAACGTTTAAGGTGCAATATTATACTTTTGAAAACAGTTAAAAATCATTTGATGCAGAAGTCTGATGTCCCAAAGTCATGAATGTGGCTGTTTTCTAGAAAAACAAAACACTGGGATCATGAATTTAGGCTTGAAGAAAATTCCCTTTTTTTCACGGTGACGTCAAAACCGTCTTGATTTTAAAACACCTGGCTTAAGGATGGATTTTCAGAAAAAGGGAGCTTGTGAAGAGAGGAGAAGATGGATTATTTAATATATTGTTGAAGACATGCTTGGGGACCAGTGTTGGGCCCATTACTGAAAAAAAGTAGTAAATTACTTATAACTCGTTATTCTTTTTAAAAGTAATATCATTACTTTACTTATTACTTCCTGCCAAAAGTAATATACTACGTTGCTGATTTTTTATTTACACATCAAGTTGGTAATTGTGTCCTTTAATAAGAGGCGAAAAGAGAGGATGCTAATGCTGTTTACTGCTTCTCCAGTCCACAATTTTGATATTTGTTAAGCCTGAGTGATTTTTTTTTTCTATTATCATCTTTGTCTGTCAGCAAAATACTCCTTGTAGCACTTTGAGATTTCTTGGAGATGAAAAGTGCGTTATGAATAAAATGTATTATTATTTTTTGTAATTTCTCCTTGTGATTCTGAGTGTGCACATGACCTCTAAATCAAGAATGGAATTGCAGGTGCGTTATTTCTTGCAGCCAATGAATCCATCAAAGTTACTGGCTACATGAAATACACATGTGAGAACGAGAGACAAAGTTATTTTAATCCAGTCAAAGTCGATGTTATATGACAGAGACGGAGTAAAAGGACATAATTTACATCTGACATGATCCTGTCGTCTTTCTCCTCCACTAAACTGCAGTAACGGGCGTATTTACAGCCGTTAAACTTATTATTCCTTTTTAAATCATAGATAACAACGTTGAAAAAGTAACAAGTAACGAGTCACTTTTTGGGTGAGTAACTGTGATATTATTACTGAATTTTCAAGAGTAATTCGTTACACTACTCGTTACTAGTAAAAGTAATATTATTACAGTAATATATTACAAAAGTAATATGTTACTGCCCAACACTGATGGGGACCCATATTTCCTTTAGCAACCCGTAACCGTAAAAGTGGATTTTGCGTAACACGGCAGCTTTAAGAGTTTTTTTTTGTCTCACTCTCACATTTTGAAACTCTACTTATAAGTGTTTTAAGATTCAACAATGCAAAATATAAATTAGTGTATCCGTCTGTGAGCTTTCAGGCTTTAATAAGAGCTGGTCCAGAGATCTAAAACCAAACTGGTTTGATCTAAAACGAATCTTTCCAGAAGCTTTGTTTGTTTTTTAGTGGAGGAAACTTCTCTCTGGGGTGAAGTTATGACGTTGTTGGGTTGTACAGAGCAGAGTTACCTCCCACCAACGACCGAAACCCAGAAACATACATCATCTCACCTTCATCTCTTTCTATAGGCATCAACATACACACTCCTACACACACACACACACACTCACACACACAGCGACCTGTGAGGCAGAGAAAGTTTCCCCGCTTGTCTTTTAGAGTCGATCTCTTCATTCAGTGACTCACGGGCTGAGTAAAGAAAACCACACTCTGTCAAGTTTAGGTTTTTCAGTTTCACATCTTCTCTGCTGCTGAAGGAAAATGAACGCTGAATGTTCCCCCCATGTCTGCAGAACGACCACGACCAAGGGCATCAACCCCCCCTTGGTGTTTACAGGACGTTCCACTCTTTCTGCCCCATATCTTTCCATCTAAACCATCTCTCTCTTTGTGTGTGTGGAGGCCGAGGTTTACACCCAGTTGGCTCAAAGGTGTAATTTTCCTGCTGGTTCCTGTAAATTGTTTCTACAGTAACTTTAAATGACGCTTTGGTAACGGAGGCTTTTTATGCATCTGAATATAAAAAAACAACATAATGTAACCAGAAAACCAAAGTTTCTGACTCCAGATGGGATCGAATGAGCTGATGTTTCAGGAGAAAAAGAAAGATCTCATTTATCTTTATGAGGCTGCAGCTCATCTGTGGAGCATTAGAAAACAAAATACCTGCAGAATGAGTTCACAAACAGCTGTTAAAGCAGAAATTCAACCAGTAAATGATTCTTTAAAGCGGCACTTGAGACATTAAAAGTAGCTAAATAGCTTGAAGTCTTTTGTGCTGGTTGTGGATGAGGATCTTTATTTTCTCAGATGGTAAAACTGACCATTCTTCTTGGCAAAAAGCCTCCAGTTCCTGTAAATTCTTGCTCTGTCTTGCATGAACTGCAGGTTTGAGATCTCCCCAGAGTGGCTCAATGATATTGAGGTCAGGAGACTGAGATGGCCACTCCAGAACCTTCACTTTATTCTGCTGTAGCCAATGGCAGGTCCANGTTTTGGATCATTGTCATGTGTGAACGTCCAAGTACGTCTCATGTGCAGCTTCTGGGCTGATGAGTGTAAATTTTCCTCCAGTATTTTCTGATAACATGCTGCATTCATCCTTCATTCATCAGTTTGGACCAAGTTTCCTGAGCCTTTGTAGCTCACACATCCCCAAAACATCAGTGATCCACCTCCGTGTTTCACAGTAGGAATGGTGGACCTTTCATCATAGGCCTTGTTGACTCCTCTCCAAATGGAACAATGTTTATGGTTGTGGACAAAAAGTTCACTTTTGCTCTCATCACTCCAAATGACTTTGTTCCAGAAGTTTTGAGGCTTGTCTCTGTGCTGTTTGGCGTATTGTAAGCAGGAAACTTTGTGGCATCTGTGTAGAAATGTCTTTCTTCAGCCCATTTTTCCTCAAGTGCCTCCTTATTGTGCATCTTGAAACAGCCAGACCACATTCTTTCAGAGAGTCTTTAGTTTTCTTTGCATCCACAACAACTTTCTAATATTTTGAAATAAGACATTTCTCTGGACTAGGAACAAGGTAATACATTTGCATGCAAGTTCATAAATTAGGTTTTACGGTGCAGTTGCTTAGTCTCTGCTCTCTCTACACAAAATCATCCCCGTCCCGGATGAGTCTCACCACAATTCTGCAAAATGTGCAACTTTAAAATCCTAGAACTCAATGAGCTCAAAGATCTGCTTCTTTGAATTGTTGTGTGTGTGGTTTCTTTCTCCACTTCCACTGCAGCTTTGTTACACTCCTGCATCAACAACACTTTCTAAAACAAGAATTTTCTGCTTTATTTTGACCCCGAGTGGTGCAAAAACTCTCATTTTGGCACCCAGCTACAGTCAAACTAAAGTTTATTTTAAGTTCCTCTGCAGGTTAAAGAGTGAAACTTGTGATTACATCTTGCAATTTAAAAGAAATTGGGGCAGGAAACTCCAAAACACTGAGTCTTCAATTTTCTTTCAATGCACAGTGATAACATCTTCTCATCAGCTCTTCCCTGTCTGTTCTCAGACTTTCCTCAATATTTTTATCATCCCTTCGCTCAAATCTAGAAACTGACTCGATGCCATTTGAGTCACTTCTGTAGATTTTACTGAACCTCCTCATAAAGAACAAACACTTCTCTGTCATTTCACACACAGCTCGGACTCCCCGCTGCTGCTGAGCTGACTTTTTTATGCAAAAGTTGGTGGAATCTCCCTTTAAAGGCAGGTTTCTCAATCATGTGGGTGTTTAAAGGTTTTTGTTTTCTGATGAGGTTCATGGAGGAGAGGCAGAAAAATGAAGTAAATGTGGAGTCTGGTTTTAAGGTCAGCAGCCCACTGAGGTGAAAAGAGCCAACCTGTTTTCTGCCTGGAGGTGTGTGTGTGTGTGTGTTTTTCAGGTGTGTGTGTGTGTGTGTGTGTGTGTTCAGACCTTCCAGTAACAGACCTGTGACCTGATTTGGGCTGACGGTTGTGGTTGTCATGGGTACTTATTGTAAAATCTGAGGGTTAAAGGTCGGACATGAAAAGAAGAGTCTTAAGAAACGGATGTTTGTCGCGGTTTCTTTCAGGAGAATCGCTCTGAAGAACATTTCTCGCTGAAGCCGAACGTTTGAGCTCATCAAACTGCCGTCAGGTGTCGCAGATCACGTGATGTGCTGTTGAAACCTCTGGTTCTGAATCCACCGTCAGCATCGGCTCGTGTAAACGCGTCCCTCGGCGTGAAAGTGGTTTTGAAGCCTCGGTGCTGCTGAACTCGTTCACAGTTTGTCGTCGGAGCATTTGTCGCAGCCGCAGCTGTCAGATAAAGGAACCAGCGACACACACACACACGTGTTTAACAAACAAACAAACAAAGAAGCGGCTGCTACAGGAGGGAAAGAGCTTCCTGTACGGCGTGAAAACTCACAGTCATCACGACAGTCAGTCATCGCGACACTGCGCAAACAAATGTGTGTGACGACGATCAGAGTGTGTGTGTGTGTGTGTGAGGTTTCAGGTGTGGATTTTCTTCTTTACACCTTTAAATAAAACTGATTCTGTCCTCTTGAAGTTTTGGGTAGGAGTCTGTTATGACGTTCAATGACTGCAAATCATTGTTGCAAATGTTTAAATCTCCTAAGAAGTGCACTGACGTGGGAATACAGCAGGTAAAATTCAAGAAAATTCAGGTTTTCCTCAAGATTTTAAACATCTTCATGGACCAAAGCTGATTTCAGTTTTTGACAATCCCAGAAAAATAAACTACATGTTTGAAGTAATCTTTCTAGAACTCAAGATGAGTGGTTATGAGTAGACAGCAGGTAAAATTAGAGAAAATTCAGGTTCTCCTTAAGTTTTTAAACATCTTCATGAATCAAAGCTGATTTCATTTTTTCACAAGTCCAGAAAAAGAAACTGGATATTTGTGTAAACGCTTCAGGAACTCAATGCGAGTTGACGTGTGAATGCAGAGGGTAAAATTCAAGAAAATTCAGGTTTTCCTCAAGTCCTGAACCATCTTCATTAACCAAAGGTGATAAAAGTTTTTCATAGGTCAAGAAAAAGAAACTGGACGTTTGCAAAAATCATTTAAGAACTCACTGTGAGCTATTATGAGAATGCAGAGGGTAAAATTCAAGAAAATTCTAGTTTTTCATTAAGTTTTTTAACATCATCATGAATTATAGCTGATTAATTTTTTTTACAGGTCAAGAAAAGAAACTTAATATTTTTAAAAAAAAATCCTCCAAGAACTTGTTTTGAGCTGACGTGGGAATGCAGAGGGTAAAATTCAAGAAAATTCAGGTTTTCCTTAAGTCCTGAAACATCTTCATTAACCAAAGGTGATAAAAGTTTTTCATAGGTCAAGAAAAAGAAACTGGACGTTTGCAAAAATCATTTAAGAACTCACTGTGAGCTATTATGAGAATGCAGAGGGTAAAATTCAAGAAAATTCTAGTTTTTCATTAAGTTTTTCAACATCATCATGAATTATAGCTGATTAATTTTTTTCACAGGTCCAGAAAAGAAACTTAATATTTGTAAAAAAAAAAAATCCTTCAAGAACTTGTTTTGAGCTGACATGAGAATACAGCTGGTAAAATTCAAGAAAATTCAAGGTTTCCTCAAGTTTCAAAACACCTTTATGAACCAAGACTGATTTCAGTTTTTGACAAGTCAAGAAAAAGAAACTGGATGTTTGTGTAAACGCTTCAAGAACTCATTGCAAGTTGACATGTGAATGCAGAGGGTAAAATTCAAGAAAATTCAGGTTTTCCTCAAGTCCTGAAACATCTTCATTAACCAAAGGTGATATAAATTTTTCATAGGTCAAGAAAAAGAAGCTGAACGTTTGCAAAAATCATTTCAGAACTCATTGTGAGCTATTATGAGAATGCAACATGTAAAATCCAAGAAAATTCTAGTTTTTCATTAAGTTTTTTAACATCATCATGAATTATAGCTGATTCATTTTTTTCACAGGTCCAGAAAAGAAACTTAATATTTGTAAAAAAAAAAAAAAAAATCCTCCAAGAACTTGTTTTGAGCTGACATGAGAATACAGCTGTTAAAATTCAAGAAATTTAAGGTTTCCTCAAGTTTCAAAACATCTTTATGAACCAAGACTGATTTCAGTTTTTGACAAGTCAAGAAAAAGGAAGTGGATGTTTGTGTAAACGCTTCAAGAACTCACTGCGAGTTGACGTGTGAATGCATCAGGTAAAATTCAAGAAAATTCAGGTTTTCTTTGAGAACTTGAACACCCCCATGAACCAAAACTTATTTTAGTTTTTTCACAAGTCAAGAAAAAGAAGCTGGATATTTGCATTGATCCCTTGAGAACTCTTGGTGAGCTGATATGGGAATACAACATGTAAAATTCAAGAAAATTCAGGTCCACCTTAAGTTCTTTAACATCTGCATGAACCAAAGCTGATTTCAATTTTAGACAAGTCCAGAAAAAGAAACTAGATATTTGTATAAATTCCAAGAACTCATTGCCAGTTGACATGAGAGTGGAGCAAGTAAAATTCAGGGTAATTCAGGTTTTCTTCGAGAGTTTTAACACATTCATGAATCAAAGTTGATTTCAGTTTTCCACAAGTTTGGAAAAAGAAACAAAATATTTACATTAATCCCTCAAGAACTCATGGTGACTTGACATGAGGATGCAAAGGGATAAATCCAAGAATATTCAGGTTTTCGTCAAGTTTTTAAAATCTGCATGAACCAAAGCTGATTTCAGTTTTTGATAAGTCCAGTTAAGAAACTGAATATTTGCATTAACCCTCTAGAAACTCACGCATCAGGTAAAATTCAAAGAAATCCAGGTTTTCTCAAGTTTTTAAACATCTTCATGCACCAAAGCTGATTTCAGTTTTCCACACGTCCAGAAAAAGAAACTGGATATTTGCATTAATCCCTCAAGAATTCATGAGCGTGAGAAAATGTGAGAATGCAGCAGGTAAAATTCAGGAAAATTCAGGTTTTCTTTGGGAACTTGAACATCTTCATGAACCAAAGCTGATTTCAGTTTTAAACAAGTCCAGAAAAAGTTTGCGGGATATATCTGTTTAAATATTTGTATAAAGCCCCCAAGAACTCATGATGAGCGGCCGTGAGAATGCAGTGAGTGACATTCAAGAAAATTCAGGTTTTTCTTAAGTTTTTAAACATCTTCATGAATTAAAGCTCATTTGTTTTTTTTGTTTTTTTACACATCCTGAAAAAGAAACTCAATATTTGCATTAATCCCTCAAGACATCTTGGTGAGTTGATATGAGAATGCAGAGGGTGAAATTCAAGAATAAAAATTAGTTTTCCTGAAGTTGAAACATCTTATTTAACTCATGTTGCTGGTTTTTAATGCACTTTAAAGAAAAGTGAACTTGTTTGAACGCAGACACAGATTATGATCAGTTTTCCCACTGAATGTGTTTCTGAAAACCCTTGTTATTGAAGTATAATGAGCTGTAGTTTTCTCTCTGGTCTTTGTGAAGGATGATGAATGTTTTCTTCACATTCCTCTCTCACCCTCTTCATTAAAGACTCTTTTCTTTTCCCACATTTCCCCCTCTTTTTTTTTTTTCCTTCTGTATTTGTACGTTTCCCCTTCTCTTTGGTTCCTAGTATGTTCTGTTTGTCTCTGTTTTGGGCTCCACGTGGACCCGCTCTCCCTCCTCGCCTCCTGATTGGCTGTCGGCAGAGCTTCCCCAGCTCTGATTGGCTGTTGAGAGGGGTTTCCTTCAGCTTTATTGGCCGAGAGAGAAACCCTTAAAGTCGCCCCCCGCTCTCCTCACATGCTGCCGCACACTTTGAATTCAGGCGCAAACACTCTGTACAGTGTGTGTGTGTGTGTGTGTGTGTGTGTGTGTGTGTGTGTGTGTGTGTTTTCTGAGAACAGTTTGAGTCTTCTGGATACTCAGAGTTTAACAGGTGGTCAGACTGACGCCTGTTTCACTGACAGACTGTGTTCATGAATGTTACTCTCAGTCTCCACATTTAAACTTTAAAACTCTGTTTGAAACTTTCCTCTTGGAGAAAAAAAAAGTTATTCTCCCTTATATATTTTTTTTGTGAGGAAGGAAACCTTTCAGTTAACACTTTCAGGTGTAAAAAGATGTCAAAAAGAAAGGATACGGTCAGAATCAAGGTTTTATTCTATGTAGAAAAACACTTTTATGCACTTTTATCTGATTTTCTTTTATGGATTGCGTAACCATAACACAAGGACAGACAAAGGAGAAAAGCAGAATGGAGTTCAAGAAACTACAACAGAATAAAAAACAGTATAAATATATGAAAGAGAAAAACAAGTGAGTCAGTCAAAGATTGAATGCTGATGTTGTAACCTCAATTCCAATGAAGTCAGGACGTTGTGTAAATTGTAAATAAAAACAGAAAACAATGTTTTGTTAATCCTGTTTAACCTAAATTCAACTGAATACACTGATAAACTTTATTGTTTTTTGCTTAATATTCATACATTTTCAATGAGAGACAGGTCTGGACTGCAGGCAGGTCAGTGTAGTAGCTGCACTCTTCTACTACGGAGCCACGCTGTTGTAACAGGAGCAGAATGTGTCTTGGTTTCATTGTCTTGCTGAAATAATCAGGGACGTCCCTGAAAAAGACAAAGTGTCTTGGATGGCAGCAGATGTTGCTCCAAAACCTGTTTGTACCTTTCAGCATTAATGCTGCCTTCACAGATACTGGGACAGTTACCCATGATGCCATGGGGCACTAACACACCCCCATACCATCACAGATGCTGCTTTTGAACTTTGCTCTGAGAACAATCCTGATTNTCTTTGGCCCTGAGGACACCACGTCCATGATTTCCAAAAAGAGTTCTGCAGCGTTTGTGTGTGTTGTTGATGTGTGACTTTGTCTTTGCATGGTAGAGTTTGAACTGTCACTTGTAGATGTAGTGATGAACTGTGTTAACTGACAATGGTTTTCTGAAGTGTTCCTGAGCCCACGTGCTAATATCTTTTACACAATGATGTGGGTTTTTAATGCAGCGCCGCCTGAGGGGTCAAAGGTCACGGCGTAAGTTACAACCAAAACCCGGAACGACGAATGCACGTCTCTAAAGAGGTCTAAGAGACTTAGAAAACTACTATAATACCAGACATCTACTACTTTAGGTAGTTAAGGACGTCAACCTGTTTCAACTCTTTGTAACAAGAAAAACTGTTGGACTATTTGCTCACGCAGTTGTTGACAAAGTGGTGAACCTGGCTCCATGTTTTGGGGATGATGCTCCTTTTATACCCAATCATTTGTTGAACCTGTCCAAGCTTTTTACAAACAAAAAATGAGTGAATGTCTTTGTAGAGAATTCAGGTTAAACATGATTTTAAAATAATTGTTTTCTGTTTGTATTTATGTTTTTTGCACATGTGGCTGCCGTTCCTCCTCAGTTGTGGTAAATGACCCGTCTGCGTTTGAACTTTGACCTGAACCATGTGAGAGAGCAGCAGAACATTTTCATGGATGTGTGTGACAGGAGAGAAAAAGAAGCTTTGAATAGAGAGAGTGGGAAAGGAAAGCACACATCAGGAGGGAAAGAAAGAGGAAATCTATTGTCATCTTTTCTTTTCTCCGCCCCCCCACCTCCCCTGTCAGAGCCTTTGTCCTCCGTCATAAAAGAGTCTGTTTGATCATCTTAAAAACTGCTGATTACCAGTCAGGACGCTTTCAAGGTCCGACCTCAAAACACAGCCAACAATACAGAACAGAGAACAGTTCCTGCAAACAGTTTGGGCCCCCGTGGATCGTAAAGAGCGGACCCCCCCCACCCTCCTTTTTCTATACCATCCCCTGAAACCAGATTGGAAACGCCGCGCTGTGCTGCGGTTATGAGAGGCGGGGGGTTCGGGGAGCGTACCAGGAAAATATGGCAGCTTCTTGGAAGGAGACTTGGTTCAGATCTTGGAGGTTTTCTTCTGGAAAACACAGGAGTGGAGCTGGTGTGAGAGCGTGAGGCCCACCGACCTGCAGGAACTGATCACCTTTACATGAGAAAGACGACTCTGTCAGAGGAATATCACAGTCTGTCGTCGCTCTTTCCTGGAAAAACAAGGCCTCATGGCGGGATTAAATCCAAAGTGTGAGTTTTCTCTCATTTGAGTTTTATTTTTGAGGTAAAATGTGCAGAAATGGGCTCGTTTGATGATATTTTGGGGGGTGAAAACACTACTTTGCTCTTTAGCTATCAAAATAAACTCTTATTCACAGAAACACTCACTTCTCCTCCATCCCAAAACACCAACAACTACTCACTCACTAAAAAATAAAGAGAGGAAACTATCCCGTCAAATCAAGCAGAAACTTTCAGTCTTAACTTGTGAGTGCAGTTCCCCAAATGTCCACTTGAGGCTGATCCCAAAAGCCCCAAAATCCACATACACACACATTCAAAAAAGCAGCAATAAACATGATTACAGTCTGATAAAAAAAAAAAAACTGGTTTTGGTTCATGACTCATCAGTTTACTACAAACTCTCTTTGCTTTGCAAATCTCCCAAACTCAAGCTACTGAAGGATGTTTTCTCCTCTTCAGGACATAAAAACTGAATCTGGAAGAAGAGGAGAAAGATATTCAGCTACTCATATTTTATAGTATGATCAAGGCATGGTACAGTATTTATAAAGATTAGTAACAATAAAAGCCTGAAATCAGGCTCAAACAGCACAAAGACGACTAGAATCACATTTCTGAGACTGCAGAAAAACTTCATATGCTATTTTGCACACAGCACGTAAAACATGCATACTCATATACAGTACAAACACGGGATATTACCCTGTTCTGCGTATCGTAAACATTGAAATATGTTCATATTGTACAAATCAGACTCATGAAATCACGTATATGAAGTAAAAACTTGATAGAGAGAGTTACATTCATCCATCTATCGTCACTTTTTCTCTCATGAAGTTGCTCCTTTTTTCTCAGGGACATGCTGAAACTTATGTGGAGGTTTTTTTTAACTGGGGATGATCCTCTTTTTTTGGCATTTCTGGTAAAACTCTGCATGCATAGGACAGAGTTTCTGTTGGAATACAGATTTTTACAAGGCATTTTCAAATGAAACATTGTCATATAAACGGGTTCTTAGCTCGGAAAGAGGCTTCAGTCTTTGTTGTCTTGATAGTCATTGGATCAGGTCCTGATCCTGGCGAGAATTTGGTGCCTGTCATTTCTCTCTCCTCCAATATTTCCCATCCCTCTCGAAAGCTGTCCTTTCAAAATAAAAGCTCAAAGCCCCAAAATACAGTTGTAAAGTTGAATTGAATTGCTAACACACAGTTTAAAGTTGGGTTTTTCTTTGCATCCTGATGCTTGACTCTTGATATCTTATGACCAATGAAACCTTTTCAATAACTAAAGAGTGGCGTTAAACTACATCCACTAAAATCAGCTGTTGATAAAAACATTCATCACGTTTGTAAGAGAACCATAAAGAATCTTTGCTTCTGATGTTTTGGTGCAGGAATTTGTTTGTTTGAGCTTTTGCAGACAAATATCCTCAGGGTGTAAAGTGGAAGCAAAAGTCTGCAGCTTGAAGAACAAACAGACTTTTATTTTGCAGCTGCAGGTTTTCTGTGCAAAGAGTTTCAGCATGTGGAGGTTTTTCTGAAGCTGTGAGTTCACATGTATCTTATCTCCATCGTCTGTGTGGTCCACTCCTCCCTCCTCCTCCTCTTTTCTCCCAGAATCCCACGCTGCTTCCCTCTCTGGATCCTTCTGGAAAAACCTGGGCCTCTTTCATCCTCCAAATTAGCGCCTGAGTCCTCTCTGCCCTAAAACTTTACAGAAGACTGAGGGACACAAATCACGGCAGGAAACCTCCTCGCTCAGGAACCGGCGCTCACAAAAACCCTGCAGGAGCCGTCACACACGACTCAGGCCTCGTTTACGGCAAATTACAAATTACAGCGGAGATCAGTGAATCTCCAGCAGCAGATCTTCATTTGCTCAGTCACAGACGCTCGTTCAGACAAACCTGTGAATCTGTAAACGCACAGAGAGTCTCTTTGGTTTGTTTTCATCAGAAGAGCAGCACAAACACAGACTCGTAGTTTAAATTCGTCCTGTAATTTCATAATGTTCTGTTTATTTCAGGCTCAAACACAAACAAACTGTATGAAGAGTTTTCAGCTCAAACATGTTTGTGTGTGTGTCCCACCCAGAACGCACGGCTGCAAAAGTCTGAGTGGGATTTTCAACGTTTCAAAAACCTTTTACTAATACTGATGACTTTTGTTTATAATGTCTTAAAACATGGAGCGTTTCCTGATTTGTATTTTTCCTTTTAACTTCACAAGATGTTCCACATTCTTCATTTTGCTCTGCTGCTTTTCTGAGAGACAAGATATAAACTTAAATTACCTTTTTTTTTGTTCACTTATAACTGTATTTTCATATAACTATGACATTTTTTAAGTAGTCTAAGACTTTATTTTCATAAATTTATGACTTAACTCTCATTAATCTTTGACTTTCTTCTCTCAAACCTGTGACTTTATTCTAACAGATTTATGACTCTATTCTCATATATTAATGATTTTATTCTCATAAATTTGTTTTTATTTTTATTAATTGATTAAATTTTTCAAATAAATGTTTGACTTAATTCTCTTTTTAACTTTATTCCCATATTTTTTTATTAATTCACTTTCTTAAAATCGTGACGTTTGTCTCATTAATCTTTGACTTTCTTCTCTCAAACCTGTGACTTTATTCTAACAGATTTATGACTCTATTCTCATAAATTAATGATTTTATTCTCATAAATTTGTGGCTTTATTCTAGAAGATCAATAACTTCAGCCTCATAAATCTTCCTTTTATTTTAATTAATTGATGAAATTACTCAAATAAATTTATGACTTAATTCCCATATTTTTTCACTTTGTTCTTTTATTTTATTTTCATTCATTCTCATCAATCCTCAACTTTTTTCCTCACAACTTTATGACTTTATTCTCATAAATTTATGACTTTATTCATATAAATTTGCTACTTAATCCTCATTATTCTACAACATTGTTCCCTCAAACCTGTTGATATCATTATTATAATAAATAAATAACTTTAAACCAAAAATATATGACTTTATTCTCATAAATCTATGACTATAGTATTGTATTTTTATTAATTCACTTTCTTAAAATTGTGACATTTGTCTCATTAATCTTTGGCTTCATTCTCATTCATTAGTGACTTTATTCTTGTAAATCTATGACTTTATTTTTGTAAATTCTTGACTTTATTCTGGTTCATTTGTCAATGTTTTCTTGTAAATTTTCATCTTTATTCTAAAATAATAAGTCATTAACGTCATAAATGTACTCATTTTATTTGTTTGTTGATTTAATAGAAGCATGAAGTTTTAAACAGAGACTAAAACAAAAACTCAAACTACAGGATTATTTATGTCCAAGTCAAAATTCAGACAGAAGGAAAAAAGAGAAAAAAACTAAAACAGAAGTTTAAGATGAATGTTTGAACTTTTTCTGACTAAGTCTTGCAAAACATTTGCAGGGAAACACTTTTTTTTAAACTCTTCTTTCCTTTTTTTTTGCAGAAGTAATCTTAAAGACTGTCTCATCTTCATTGAAGAAGAAATAAACAAATTAAGTACTCTCTGTTCTTTTGGGACATTTTGTCCGAGTTAAGTTTTTACTCTTAAACTTTCGACCCCTATTTAAACACTTTACATTCTCAGTCATGTGTTTTTGAAGCAGTGATCCGTCACCTCCTGCTGTGAAAATCAGAAATGAAACTTATTCTGAGTTAATACTTCGAGGGTGGGAAAGTGTTTCATGAAACTAAATGTTTATATTCACATGGGAAAAGAGGTAAATCTGATAATGAGCAATAAAAAATCCCCTTTGAAGTCTCAAGAATGAAAACCAAAATAGCCTCAATA
This sequence comes from Thalassoma bifasciatum, assembly GCA_008086565.1. Lineage (NCBI taxonomy): Eukaryota > Metazoa > Chordata > Actinopteri > Labriformes > Labridae > Thalassoma > Thalassoma bifasciatum. The sequence goes on along the minus strand of RPOG01005300.1, from coordinate 4,987 downwards.
TTAAAGACTTTATTCCTAATAAATGAATTCAGCTGCAGAGAACAAAACTTTGAATAAAGAAGAAATAATTATTTATAATTCACCTTTTAAAACCAACATTACAAAATAAAATACAGACGTGCATAAGTTACCAACAGCTGAGCGTCAGGACGCAAAGAAAAACACAACTCAATAAACGTTTACGCTGATGATACCAGGATCGTGTTATGGGGCTTTGATCTTTTATTTTGAAAGGACATCATATAATCATTGAAAAGGAAACACATACAAAGAAAACAATTGAAAATCTAAAATATTTTTGGATAAAGAAAACATCACAATGATCCAAAACACAAGGACAAGTGGACCTGCCATTGGCTACAGCAGAATAAAGTGAAGATTCTGGAGTGGCCATCTCAGTCTCCTGACCTCAATATCATTGAGCCACTCTGGGGAGATCTCAAACCTTCAGACGTTCACACATGACAATGATCCAAAACACAAGGACAAGTCCAAGTTTTGAGATAAGAGTCGATAAAAGTCGACATTTTGCAAAAAAGTCAAATTTTTAAGATAGAAACTCAAATCTTAGAGAAAAATCATGATTTTGAGATAAAGCAAAAGTTTTGAGAGAGATTTTGAGATAAAAGTGAAAAACCTTAGATGAAATACAGAAATTAGAGATTAAAAAAAATAGAGATAATTGGTCAAAACTTTGAGAAATGAATTCGAATTTTGGAATTAAAGATGAAACAAAACAAAACATTGAGGAAAAAGACAGATTTGAATTTTGATTAAGTCAAATTTAAAGACACAAAATTGAAATTTTGGACAATAAAGTCAAAATGCGACATATAAAATTGTAGTATAAGGTTATAATTTAAAAATTGTGAGATAAAAAAGGTAAAACATCTGAGATAAAAGAAAAAATTTTGCAAAAAAAAAAAAAAAGTCCAATATTTGAGATAAAGGACAAAAAATTCGAGAAAAAAACCAACTTTGAGACAAAAAGTCCATATTTTAAAGAAGAAGTCATATTTTTGAAATCAAGATATTAAAAATGTTTGATGATGTTGGACCTGCCATTGGCTACAGCAGAATAAAGTGAAGGTTCTGGAGTGGCCATCTCAGTCTCCTGACCTCAACATCATTGAGCCACTCTGGGGAGATCTCAAACCTGCAGTTCATGCAAGACAGAGCAAGAATTTACAGGAACTGGAGGCTTTTTGCCAAGAAGAATGGTCAGGAAGAAGAATGTTGTTCTGATTTAAAAAGAGTAAACACAGTTGTTTGTTGATAAATGTGACAGAAAGTTTTGTGCTTTTATTCATATTCATAGAATCCACAATGATTCACGGATCAGCTGAGAGAAACTGTATCTCCTGAAGCAGAGTCCTGGTCTCTGTCTTCACCAACTGTTCAAGTCAGAGTCAGAAGCTGTGTCTCCGTGGGGGGGTTGGGGTTGGGGTTGGGGGGGTCCAGGGGTCAAAGGTCAGAGCTCTGTAGCTGAATGGACTCTTCCAGTCCGCAGGAGGAACAGGGCTCTATTGTGTCCTGTAAGTGGATCCTCAGGTGACCTTCGACCTGTCGAGGATTTAAGATCATTAGCTGCTGACCCCCCCCTCCCTTCCTCCCCCCATATCTCCTCACCCCTTCACCCCCAAATCTCCCAAACTCTCCTCCCCCGATGGACCCCCTGAGGCCGGCTGTAAGTCCTGACAGTGACGCGCTTCAGGGCGGAGGCGTCAGATCAGCTGCTGCAGAGTCACTGATTAGATTTTAACTGACTTAACGTGAGGTCGCCTGGACTGTCCTGGAATTATTAGAAAAAATTACTGTACTCACTAAAAATATCCTTTTTCTTGTTATACATCTAAATCTGAATTTAAACACCACACACAATCTTAACCTTCCTGTTTTTTTTAGGTCAATTTGACCCAATTTCAAAAGTTATTTTGTCATAGCTTTGTTTTTTTCTCATAGAATTGCTTGAAATGTTCATTAATGGTTCCATGCTTTGCTTTTTTAAAATTAGTGATGACTATTTTTGTCAAATTATGTGAGTTTTATTAAAAAAAATTATTGTATCTTGCAGCTGTAAAAAAAAAGAAAAAAACTGGAATGATTTTAACCCTCTGATGCATGAATTATGAAAGTCAGTGTCAGGATTTTTCCCTCGAGTGTTTTTATTTGTCTTAAGGCATGAAAGAAGTTTACCTTTTTTTTTTTTTTTTTAAATATTTGTAACTGAGCATTCAACATAAAACAGTGTGAATTTAATGTAAATATGACTTTTTTTTGGCTGACTTCTTTTCTTTTTTCTTTTTTTTTTTGGTAATTTCATGACTAATCTCTTTTTAATGCTTTGCGGAACATTTTAACTCTCTTTCATTCATTTTAACACTGAATAATTTATAGCGTATAAGCTTTTTCACCCTCAAATGTTTGTCTATAACCTTTTTAAAAATATAATATGTTTGGGAAAAGAATTGAAAACATTTTTTCAGGCCCTAAGAAGAATAAAAATATCCTGACACAGACTAATATGAATTTCCACCACATGAACCATTGAATTTAGGAGTAAATAAGTTTTTAATAGGTGTCACTGTAGTGACCACAGGGTCAAAACATTATCCTGCCATCAGTTTGACATAAACCTGTCTGTGATATAATGTAATTATTATGATATAAAAAATAAAGTTGAAAGTTTAAATTTTGACCATACAGCTTATAAATTTGACTTTTTAATCTCAAAACTTTGTTCGTTTTATCTTAAAAGTTTGACTTTTCCCTCCTAATTTCAACTTCAAACCCCAAAATTTCTACTTCAATTCTCAAAATTTTGACTCAATCATGCGGGTTAGAAAAAAAAATCCAAACCAAGCCCTGTTTTCATTTTTATTTTTAAACTATTTTTTAAAAGGCTTCCATGGAAGAAGCTTTTATTCTTTGAGGGGGAAAAATTGACTGGTGTGGAAGCTTTTTTCTTCCAGTTAAGAAATAGAAATAAAAACTGGGCTTTATTTAGATTTTCTTTTGCACATAAGGAGTCAAGATTTTGAGATCAAAAGTCAAAATTTTGAGTAAAAAGTGGAAATAATGAAAAAAAAAAGTCACAATTCTGAGATAGAGATAAATTTTGACTTTGTTTCTTATAATTTTGACTTTATATCCTAAAATTTTGACTTCAAACACGCAAAAGGTTTCATCATGAAGTAAATGTTACGATGCAGATTAAAGATTCTGTTGACATCAGAGACGCTTCAGGTTTGGAGTTTTTCAAATCAGACTAAAACAAAACAACCAAAAGAGGAAAAGTGAAACTACACAAGAGAATAATCAGGTATTTTAGGCCGAATTTCGAGCCTCAAGACCAAAGAAAATCTGGACGACATGAAGAAGAAACATGATTTCACTTAAATCCTCCTGTTGTTCTCTCGCTGCCAAATGTCAGAAACTCAACAAATGGTTGGAGTTCACTTTCTGACAGAGACATCTCTGACAGTCGGAGGTAAAGGATGACGCACAGCTGCTACACACACACACATAAACACACACACAAACACACACACTTAAACACACACCAGCATCTGCACTTACACTTTCTGACACTCGACCTTATAGAAACATCCTCACATCAATAACACATACACACACACACACACACTCTTCACAACTGCAAGAGGATCTGGCAACTGTGTAGTGAACACACTCACGTGCACAGCTGACACACACACACACACACACACACACACACACAGTGACACACTCCTGAGCAGATGAGAGGAACTACTTTTCCTCATGGAGAGATATTCGGGTCGACAGCAGTGATTTGTGCGACAGAAGCAGAAAACAGGTGACGCAAACGTTCAGGTTAAACAGCAGAGTGACAGTGTTTGCACACAGCAGGACAACAGGTGTGTGTGAGGGGGCAATACTCACACACACACACACACACACACACACACACACACACACACACAGTTGGATGGTTCAGATCTGACAGCGAGACGAATGAAGGAGACAGATGCTCTCATAACTTTTACTCACAAAACCAGTGAGTGTTGATGTAAGGTGTGTGTGTCCGTGTGTGTGTGTGTGTGTGTGTGTGAGGAAAGAGTTGTGGTCAGTGAAGAAGTCTAAATGACTAAAGATAAAGGAATAATTACACATTCGATGACTCTTTATTGAAAAAATGGTCATGTTAGTTTTACTGTGGACAGAAGTTAAATCATTTCTAACAAACAAACATTTTTTTGCAGTTTGAGGTTTTAATGTGAACAGAAATGAAGCTACTTGAGTTGCTGAAATGCGTGCATATCTTTATGATAACATCAGTTAATAACAGGTCTGTTGAAGTACATTTGTAAAAGTTACATCACCAACATGTCTCCCAACAACTTTGAGCTCAACTCAAAAACTATTTCCTGAAAAAAATATGTTTGTATGCAAAGGGAAATTAAGACAGACCTAGATTACTTGTTACCAGGAACAAGTGTTTATATTAGATTCACACAAAGAAGCAGAAAAGTAAAAAACAGAAATGTGATTTTATAGCAAAGGAAAGTTTATTTCAGATTCCTAAAGTCTGACTCAAAGATCTGACGTGTTTTTAAAAGTAAAAGTCATTTCTGCATCATCTGTCCTCCGTATATCTTACTGTCAGAGATCCATGCATACCAGACTAATGTGTGTGTGTGTGTGTGGATCCTGAGTTTGAAGCATACACACACAATTTCATGAATCTAATGGCGCTTTTCCACTCTACAATTCCAGCTCTACTCTACTCATCTCTACACGGTTTGGTTATCTTTTCCTCTAGCGCGACTACAGACTCACGGTGGGCGTGGATCTTATAACACAGCTGCGCTAAAGTGCTGCGCAGAAGTGCGTGCATGTTCATCTATAACGCCACACAAACATCATTTTGTACTAACATATGTGCCACCGTGGTCTTTAAAGGAAAAAAAAAAGCTTTAAAAAGATTTCATTAAAGTAATACAGCGGC
>RPOG01005299.1:18990-33817 GCA_008086565.1 Thalassoma bifasciatum | reverse complement strand
AGCAGCACGTTGCTGGCCTGATGGCCACCATCAGCTACAGCCAGCAGACGGGGAAGGTCCCTGTAGGCATCTGGTCCAGCAATAACATCCACGAGCTTCTCCCTTTCCAACAGCTCAGTCTTAAGCCTCTCTGCCATGCAACCTATGCAAACATAAGATGAATGCACAGATACCACTTTTTATCAAACCCAGTGTAAGTGCATGTACTTGTATTTGAGTACTCACCAATACCCAATACCGATCCAAATACTTGATAAAATCACTGCAGTTTGAAATGAGAACACTAGAACTTCTAATGTGACTTTGAAAGTATCTTTTATTTCCTCACTCCCTCATCTTAACGAATGAAATGAAGTCCATGATGTCCACCTGCACATGTTGCAGACATTTTAACAGTCATCAGTCCTTTACCTGGGTGCAAATGACAAGAAAACTTGCTTATAGTGGTATTGTATTTTGAAAAATCAGCGTACTGTTACTAGTATGTGTACAAGAACTTCAGCGTGGTGTCAGCAACAATACTGGTAACAGTACCGGTGCATCCCTAAAACATAACAACAAGCACATCCCTGTAGCTACCTGTTCAAAGTTTTAAATGGGTGTATCCTGGTGAATGTACTCACCTAAAACTCCAATTTTCATTGGCCCCTGGGTCTTTGATCGTCTTTTCTTCAGCGCTGTCAACTGCTGAAGTCTATTCCAAATTGTCTGTTCAGCCTTCTCTCTGGTGAGAAAAAAAGGAAAAAAAACACTGTGTATCCAAATTTGCTGATGGAGAAAAGTTTGTTGACTCATAAAAACCTTGCGTACAGCTTCTGAAACTGAAATCTGACATCTAAGCAAGTCATCAGGTCTACTTTGTACTTTGTAGTGAAAATTGTCCTGTTTTTCTTGATTGGAGCCACATTCACCAGGCCAGTTAAAGTTAAAATAGCTCGGGGGGATCATGAAAAATGAGATCTGAATTGCTTGTAACAAGTGAAAAAAAAATCTGCAAATGGGATGAGAAAAAAGTTTCTTGTTATGAGACTTTTTTTTTTTTTTTTACCCTATTTGCAATTTTTAAACGAGTTACAGGCAATTCAGACCTCGTTTTTGTCCATAACAAACTGAAAATAAGACATTTTCTGGACTAATCAGTAGAATGCAGCTCATATCGAGAACAATAAGACACATTTTACTAAAAATAAGACATAATGACTTTTGTAGATTTCAGTTTTTGCAGTGCATAGGTACGTCCGGTAAACTAAAATTGTCATTTTTTTTTCATGCTGACTTAAGAATATGATATTTTCAGACTTGTCTTTTGATTTAAAGCTAAATATTTATTTTACCTTACAGAGCATGTTACCAGAAGGACAACATCTGCCTGTAACAAGAGAAACCCATTAAAAGAGATATCAAAATATACAACGATAATAATAACCCAATACTCTACCTCATTTAGATTCACCGTCCTTTGGTATCCTTTACTCTGAAGTATGGAACAGGCAATGTCTGTGTCACTTACATTCATTTGACAGCCATAGGTTTCATAGTATACTGCAATGAAAGAAAATATAGATAAAAATCACTAGGCTTTAACTTTTTTATTTTTTTCAAACAATTTGTATAATTGAACGGTTCTTAGTGAAGCAAACCAACCTTTCCTTGAGTTCCCTATGTCCAGGTCCTCAGAGAGATAAGTGATCTGCTCAGTCTGCTGTTTGTCTGCTGCAGGACTCTGTCTGATGGAAACTCCTCTGATGAAATCCTGGAAACTGGGACCAGAAAACAGCTGTGACCTAAACTCCTCTGGAGTTTTTCTCTTTGCTCTTGCTGTCCTCTCCGTGTTGGCTGAATTACAACAGTATCTCTGTTGGAGAAACCTGAGGGATATCCAGCTCTTGGGAATCGTAGCTGTGAACAAGGACTTGAAAGACTTGAAGTGCTCCATTATTAGTTCGCTTGCAAAATTAAAGAAATATCGTGTGAGAAACGATCTTTCAGCATCAACTGTGAAACCAGAAATTCCGGAAAAGCAACTTTTGCTGAAACACATTTAGTTTGATAAACATTTGGTTTCACGTTTGTCCTCCCGGACACAACAACGTGAGGGGGAAATGTCATTTACGGCTCTCACGTCGTTTGTGCCAAAGGTGTTAACAAGTTAAGATAATTGTCTCTACAAAGTCATTGACACAAATCCAGAAACCGCAAATGCGAACAGTTTTAAACGAGGGAACCAGTCAACGATTTTTCATCTGGTAAAAATTCTGCAGGTTTTAGTTGACAAGAATTTTGAGTAATACAATTGTAGCAGCTTTTGTAAAGAGTACCCTCTTCTCATGAGACCGAATTTGAACGCACACGCATAAAAACAGAAGAGGTATTTTTTTCTCAATGAACATAAATGACAAGGCGCTATGAATACAACCAATGTGGAGAAGTGATGTCTGAAACAAGTCTCCATTCAAGGGCCGTGTCATAAAAATATGCTCTACGTGTGTGGTTTCTTGCCGAGCAGCAAAGACTGAAGTGAGAGTCAGGGATTCCTCTTGTACTATAAAGGCACGGAAGTCCGTTCGTCAAAGACGTCCCCCGGTCCGTCAACGTTGAGGTCCGTGTTAAACAACATCGATGGCTGTTTTCGAATTCACATACGTACTGATTTGTCCAAAATGCAATATGCAGAATGCGAACAAATGTGAAAGTTGCAGTTTGCCAAAACTACCAGACCTACTGATCCGGGAAAATTTCTCAGTATGTATCAGACCAGTCTACCTGTCGTAGTATTTCCCACAATGCAAAGCGCCTGGCCGTAGAAAGTTTGGGCGAAGCAGTGGAACAATTTAGGGCTGTTTTCGAATTCGCCGTACTACATACTGCATACTGTATTTGAATGTAGTATAGAAGCCGCTTTGCATTGTGGATCGTGGGCGCCATCTTTAGAGGAACGCGCATGTGAACAAACCCTCCCGCTCATTGATGAAACGAAGCAACCAGGGTCGGGCAGTGTTGCTTTGTCAAAAACTGTCACAGCCGATAGCACGATAGATCCGGCTTAGAAAGGGATAACGACATCCACAGTTTCTCCTTTCTCCAAGTGGAAAAATAACGAAAGTCTGCAAATTGAGGAAATCACACAAAGAGGATGGATCGCCTGGATAGTCTGGCCTATTTACCATGCTCTGTTTCAGAGCTTATAACTGAAGAACCACAAGATCAAAACTCATCAGTGACACCTCATTTGAAAGATTGAAGTCTCTAATTTTAGAAAATGTTTTGTTTTTATAAGTGGCTAAAGTCTACATCAGGATAAATGCAGCTGAAACACCTTTTTTTCCCTATTCATTTTTTAATAAGCAGTTTATGAGCATTATTTACTTCAAGATGCTTCATGTCAGACATAAAACATTCACCACATCACTTCTACACCTTCATCTACATCTGGGTAAAATGTGAGCTTTTTAGGTAAAACTTTGTAGAAGTTAGAGTTTTTAGTCTCAGATGACAAACACCAGCAGATGCCTCCTCATTTTACAGGATCTGGGGTACGTTTCACAAAGAAGGTTTAACAATCTCTGAGTTAAACCCTGAACTCTGAGTTGATCTCCTCTGAGATAGAAAACTCTGAATTTTCGGTTCCAGAACAGCGAATTTGAGTTTGTTTGATCAACTCGGAGTAGTTTCACCTGGAGTTACGCGCGTGCACCACCGCTGTAAAAAGACAGCATTAGTGGAGCCCCGATTCAACAAGTCACCATGGCAACGGGGAAGCTGAGGGCGGTGTTTTTTTAACCCCGCGAGAACTGGAAATCTTAATACAGGGAATTTTAACATGATTTTAGGAAAAAGGTGCAACAGCACAGCAGCTGCAAAAGAGAGGGAGACGGTGTGAGAGAACATCGCTGCTCTGGTCAATACGTAAGTTTAAATGTAGTCCAACAATCACAGTAATATTACAGGGAAAACTGCTGAATGTAGATCATTCATTCATTTTATTTAGATGCAATCCTGCGGGGGAGAAGCGCACTCAGCTGAAACTTAAGATGAAATATAAAAACATTATTCAAACAGGTGAGACCTCCTCATAATCTCACGGTTTTACCTCATTTTGATCACGTTTTAAATTGTAAAATAAATATTACGTGGCTGTTTGACTGTGCAGTTGTTTTATCTCCAACATAATGATGTTTACACACACATTATTGTCTTCTCAACCTACAGTTGCCTTGCATCTCCAATATTATTATTAACAAAAAAAACCTGCCATTTACAAAAAATTGGAGCACAAACACAACATCTGCTGGGATGTGAGAGACTACAGCTGGTAATGTTGCAAATGTAAAGACGGATTATTGTGTCTGTAAATGATGGACTGTGATGTGAAACGGTAGCGTTTAAAAAAGAACAAGAATTGTCTGGAAATGTCAGAACATCCATGCGCGCTCTGATGATAATCTCCCGAAAAATATTAAAAATATTAATATTGATAATGCTGCACCTTCATCAACGAGTTCATTGTCAAAAGGACATGCTACGTTTGTGACAAAAGTGGACTTGTATGTTTCTTAAATAACAGACAGCACAGCCGTGTTACGCCAAAACTCGCCGCTGACTGAAAGAATGAGGAAATCAAACATGGTGTGTGGTTGAAAGAGGGCGGAGACAGAGAGAAACTCCAGGTTCATTGACAAAAACCTGGTCCCGACCAGGTTAGTTTCACAGCGTCTGTTACTACAGTAACTGACCGAGAGCTGAAGTTATCTGTCTTTGAGAAACAGGTTAGAGTTACCCCTCTTTCTCTGTTTGAGTTACCTCCATTTGTGAAACGGAAAATTCAGAGTTTCCCTCATTTCAGGGTTAAGAGACACAGAGTTTTCACTAAACCTGCTTTGTGAAATGGACCCCTGGTCTGACGTTTTCAACTCCCCTTTGCTGTGATCTCCATCTGAGTGTTACTTTCACTAATTACGTTTTGTTGGTCAAGTAAACTTTGAAGAAAAAAAATAGCAGCTGAAATGTAAAGAATCTATGCTTTCTTTGTTTTGATATGAGCAGGGGGAAAAACAAGTTCCAATTCTAATGTGTCATATCACTTTATTAATGCCTGTGTACATTTTTATTTTTGATACCACTTTGGGTCTCTGTTAATAAAATAATAAAATACTCTAACATTAACAGGTATCAACCTGCTAATGTTTTGTAAAGTGTCTTGAGATAAGGTTTGTTATGATTTGGCGCAATATAAATTAAGATTGATTGATTGATTGATTGATTGATTGATACCATGAAATGTCATTACAGTGTGTCATTAAACTTTTTTGGTAAACAACGGGATACCATTCCACAGCTAATGCAGTATTTAGCAGTAATCCTTTGAAGCTTCTCAGTGTACCTCCTTCTTTCAACTAATTTAAGTTTGTCTCGGTATGATCCTCCTTTTCTTTTACGTTCTCTATTGCTTTATATCTGGTTCTTTTGGTTTGTATTCTTCTTTTCTCTTTTCATGCTTGCTCTAATTGTTTGTACTTCCCGCTTTGTTTACATTCGCGTTCCACCAAAGATGCCGCTGACACTCAAAATGCACCGCGACGTGACGTCACCTTCACATTCTCTATATAGTGTGACAGTTCTGTTTGGTCTGTTTTTTAGTTTGCTACACTGGTTTCCAGTTTGAGGAATGGGAGAGTAAAGCTGATGGATTTTGTTTTGTCTTGACTTTGATATAATTTATTATAATCAAGTTATATTAGGAAAACTTAATAAATATTGAATCAATAAATTATCCAGAAAAAAAAAAAAAACTCTAACGCTTGAAGGAAAATGTTGGAATTTTCAGGTTTGAAAAGTCTTAAATTTATCGCACAGAACAGGATTAAACACAGACGTCCTCTGTAGATGTTACAAATGATTATAGGTCCAAACGCTTTAAACTGCATTAGTTTAACCAGGAGACCTCTGATCTTTGTAATAACTGCAGAGGACGTCTGTGTTTAAATGTGGATGTTGCAGCAAAATTAATCATATTTGATTTTCAATATTATACCATATGTTATTCATTGAAAATAATCTGGAGTGGATTGACTTTTTACTTTTAGAGATGATGGAAAAACTGTTTCTGATAATGCAGGTATGATTTCAAACATGTTAATAGGATAATGATAACATATACCATGTAAGTTCCCACTTAAAAGATGTTTTAGGGTTTTACACTTGAATTCTTCCACTGCTTCACCCAAACTTTCTCCAGTTTCTGTCATTTTTAATTCAGACCTGCGGCCAGGCACTTTGCATTGTGGGAAACAGTATGCCAGGTAGACTGGTCTGATGCAGACTGAGAAATTTTCCCAGATCAGTAGGTCATCCGGGTAGCTTTGGCCTACTGCAACTTTCGCATTTGTTCGCATACTGCATACTGCATTTTGGGCAAATCAGTACATACTGCTAGTATAGTATGAGAATTCGAAAACAGCCCAAGTGTCAAACCCTAAAACATCTTTTAAGCGGGGAACTTACATTATAATTTTCCTATTCACTTATTTGAAATCATACCTGCATTATCAGAAGCAGCTTTTCCATCATCTCACAATATAAAAAGTCAATCCACCCCAGATTATTTTCACTGAATAACATACGGAATAATGTTAGAAATCCAATATGATTAATTTTGCTGCAACATCCACATTTTAACACAGACGTCCTCTGCAGTTATTACAAAAGATCAGAGGTCTCCTGATTAAACTAATGCAGTTTAAAGTGCTGGGACCTATCATTGGTAATAACTACAGAGGGCATCTGTGCTTTAAAACTGTTCTGTATGGTAAATTTGCAACTTTCCCAACACGAAAATTCTAACTTTTTCCTCCAAAATGAAGAGGTTTCTTTCTGGAGAATTTATTTATCCAGTATTTATTAAGTTGCTCTAATATGTAATAACTTAATAATGATTTATGATATAGTCAGGAATAAAATCCATCAGCTTTACTCTTGCATTCCTCAAACTGGAAACCACAGCCTTCGTGGCCTGCGTGGACCATAAAGGCCGAGCAGAATTGAGACAGTCTGGTCTACAGCACATTTCCTGTGTGTGTCACACAGCCCTGCCCACGTTGCTGAGCAGCTCTTGAACATAGTGCAGGAGTGGAAACGGACCCAGAAAGTTTGAAAACTTTTTTTTTTTTTTTTTTTTTTTTTTTAAATTTTTAATGTTTTGTAAGAGCTGGAAGTGTTTAACTAACAGGGTTGGTCTGTGATGTACTTGTTTAAAATAAAATAAAGAGGAAGATAGAAACAGGAGTTGACATTGCCCAGAAGTGAAATATAATTTAAAGGTAGTTCTGCATGACAGTAGATTTTTAGCAGGGTTTCTTTACTGTTTCCAACTGTTCTTATTAGATTTACTTATGAAGATGGTCTAAATGATTCTTGCAACACCAACAATAAAATTAATACATTAAAAAATCATCTGCAAGTGGCTGACTTGAGAGATAGGTGAAAACATATTGTAGGCTGTCTGCATTTAGAATTCAGCTTGTAATAAATTCCCTCTAATTATCTGTTGTAAATGTTTCTTTTCTAATTCAATATAAAAGTCTGTAAAAACCCCTATTCTCGTTTTCAATAACTTGTATATTACATTTTTACTGATTGAAAATCTATCATGAACGAGAGAGAAGAGATAAGTCAAAAAAATTAAGAGGAAAGAGCCATGATAAACACATCATAAAGAAAAAAAAGTGATTTAAGTGACGTTTACTACTTTAGGTAACGGGCACTACTTGTACAAAAGCGTCAGTTTAAAACTTCTTTGAACTTTCTTCCCTGAGTTTGGGGTGGAAAGCTTTTCAACATCATGGAAATAAACATTTACACCAGAGCTCCTCAGGGAGTACAATAACTTTCATGCTGATGTGCAGTAAACCCCGGGATACATGGGGCCATGAAGGATTCACTGAACCTATCCTTCGCAAAACCCAAAAAGAAGGCAGGATTGGTCGGCCACATTTGGAGGAGTCTTTGAGTTGAGACAGCCTTCAACACATTGCTGTGACGTAAAAGGTCTATAAATCCAGCACTCAAAGGATGCAGCCCCTGAATTGAGACACAACCACTGTTTCCCTACAAACTAATGCTTTTAGATACCTTATTTCTGTGTACTGCAGGTGACACCACGTTAAGGTGAATTACCGCCATCTACTGGAGTGAATCAGCATTAAATCTGCTTAATACTCATCTCATCAAAATTTAACAGTAAGTTCATTCCCCAGTGAAGCCCAATAAACAGTATACCTTATGATGCTCATTTAAAAATAAAATGAGATACATTATCCTGCAATTTTTTGTCTCCTCTTAATTTTGATTTTTTTTTTTACTTCTGAAAAAGGACCCTGAGATCTTTCACTGAAAATGTTGTTTTTCCAAATGGATTTAAAAGAATATATAAGTGAAAAAGTGCTTCATAATTTTGTCAGTGAATGTAAAGCATGTCAGAAATAATGCGAAATAGGGCATTGGATACACTTAAATTGATTTGAAGGGATTTTAAACTTGTTGTTGAAATATGAGTTGAGGCTCCTATTATTTATATATATTGGGGATGCACCGAAATGAGAATCCTTGGCTGAAACCAAAAAAAATGGAATGAGGAAACCCTAGGCCCAAAACCGTAAAACTGAACAATAAACTATTTTGCTGCTTAATAAGCTTACATCTCTATGGTATGAATATGATTCTATAATGCCTAATATGTGTCAAGACTTCTTTTGAAGGTCGAAGATACTTTGAGCTTGGTGAGAAACCGCACAGATTACTTTGCCATCAGTTGAGACACTCACAAGTTTCTAGAGCCTTTCATCGAATTAAATTAGAAGATGGCACCTTATTGACAGACTCTTAAAAAAATTAACATATGTTTTGCAGATTTTTATGCGGAAGTTTACCGATCATAGGGTGACCCAGATTTCAACATTATTGAAAAGTTTTTGAACAGCTACATTTACCCAAATATTCAGAGAACTCAGTCAAAGCATTAGACACTGAAATCAATCTAGAAGAAATCATGAAAGTAATTTCTTCCTTTCCTAACAACAGAGCGCCTGGTCCAGATGCCTTTACTTAAGAATTCTTTAAATAGTTTTAGCTCAAAATGATCACCTCTATGTTTAACCATTCTACGTTGAACTCAAAATTACCACCAACTCTGTACAAAGCTAACATCTCTCTGATTCCGAAACCAGGCTGTGACCCAGAGTTAGTTTCATCATACTGTCCCATTTCTTTGTTGCCCATTAAAAGTAAAATTCTCTGTAAAGTTTTGGCAAACAGACTAAGAGAACACATATGCTTCATCATTTATCCTGACCAAACCAGTTTCCTGCCAGGGAGACACATGCATTTCAACCTGAGGCACCTTTTTCATATCCTGTATGCCAAACACGAGGAAGATGCAGCTGTTATCTCATTAGATGCACCACAAGTGTTTGATTAAGTAAAATGGCCCTGTATGATATTTCCACTTAATTTAGTCTTTCCTTTATTGAATGAATTCAGATAATTTCTTCACATACTGCTGCCTCAATCATAACAAATAGAAATATTTCTCCCCCCTTTTTGATTTAACGAGGAACCTGTCGAGGCCGTCCTCTGGCCCCATTTTTTTTCCTCAATCATCATCGAACCCTTGGCAGCAAGTATTAGACAGAGCACTCAGATAATACCCATTGACCTGTTGTGAATTTTTTTGTTAGATAAGTCTCATTATACATTAAGTATCCTGTTTCTTAGCTATATGAATTGCATGAAAGTGTTAAAAATCCATGTTTTATGATTTAAGATAAAAAAATTGAAAAGTCTCTGACAGCAATGAATTTGAGCGCTAATTCCTGTGTTGTAGGAAATGCTTTTATTTTGAAGTTCAAAATAAGAAACATGGTCATGCTTGATTTGTTGTTGTCATGGTGATGAGAGATGCTGAAGTCCGTGTAAATCTTTATTTTCTTTTCCATCCTGTAAGGTCAAAAATGATCAGTAAAGTGAGAATTTAAATTTATCCCTCTGACATTTCAATGAAGCTTCCACTTCATGACAACATGTGCAGGTATAATAACCACCTTTTACTGTATGCTGATGACATACTTTTATATATTCCTAGACCACAAAGCTCCATACCTCCTTTATTGTCTCTTATCAATGATTTTGGCATTTATTCAGGATTCTTTATAAATCGGGAAAAAGGCGAATTAATGCCTTTCTCTTCAGTAACTGATACAAGTCTACTCATGGTCTGTTCCCTTTAAAAAAAGCCTTTAATACATTTTCTTACCTTTATGTTACTGTTATGAAAAATCTAAATGATCTTCTACAATTAAACTGGCAAGACAAGATTTAACAAGTGAAACATAATATCGACCTCTAGAGAACACTCCAAAACCCTTCAGCTGGAAAGATTAATGCAATAAAGATGGTGGTCCTACCGCGTTTTCTCCACCTTTTCCAGTCATTCCCATGTTCTTATCCCCTTCATCTGGAACTACAAAAGTAAAAGATATAAAAAAAGACACCTTTCCAAATCAAAAAACATTGGTGGTTTCGCACCACCCAACTTTAAGTTGTACCACTGTTCTGCCCACCTATCTGTCATTGCTTGGTGGACAAAAGGTTCGTCATCTTCCATGGACTCATGCCCAGCTTGGCTAGTAAGAGACAGATTACTCTGTGCCCTGACTGCTCTTCTTGGCAGCCATATTATAGTTAAAGAGACAGATTTTAATAACAGCTGTGTTGTTAGGAGCACCACCAAAATCTGGAAACAAATAAAACTATACATTAAAGCCCCAAAAGTTTATACAGACGCTCCCATTTGTCAGAATCACTCATTCATACCAGGCCTTGATGATGCAGGTTTTCATATTTGGAGTCAAAAAGTAATAATATAGGAGATTTATATGTTAACAGAAGTTTTGCTACATTTACTCAACTGAGAGCCTTGGACAATATCCCAGCAACACATTTCTTCAAATATTTACAGATCAGGAACCATGTCTGGAAGCATTTGCAAAATTGTGAAATTCTGAACAAATACGAGTCAATGGATGAAATAAGTAAATGTAATCAAGTTAAACGTGGAGCTGTTTCACATTTTTATCTAACCCAACATAGCATAGACCAGATGAACACACCATGTCTCATGAAGAGTTAAATGTGGAGATAAAAGATGAATTCTTGAACTCTAAAAAGTATCCAAGACTGTTCAGTGAATGTACAACACAATCTCATCCAGTTTAAACCCTTTCACAGACTTCATCACTCCAAAGAAAAACTGCATAGCCTTTTTTCCTGGCGTTTTTTCCCCCCATTGTAGTAGATGTCAGTTGTATGTAAGTGATTCAACACATTCGTTCAGGTCATGTGGTAAGTTATCAACGTACTGGACAAACATCTTTTGTTGTTTGTCTCAGGCTTTTTGGAAAATGTTAGAAACCTGACCCACTGGTGGCTATCATTGGAGCTGCTAGTGCTACTGGTGTAAAAACATTGGCAGCTGTGGTTGCTGGGAAAATTTCTACAATATACTGTACAATTAGGAACAACTTTACAGAACAACCTTTGAATTTACGGTTGAAAATGTTACTATTAACTAAAAATACATTTTACCTTGTAACCATGAATGAGGAGGGCACACAGTGGATATCAGAATCAACTTTAATCTCCAGGTATGCTTGGACATACAAGGAATTTGTTGTGGTATGCTGTGCTCTCTTGTACTAGGTAGTGGTAAGGCATAAAAGGTAAAATAGTTATAATAAAAATGTGCATGAAGAGTGTTATCAACAACTACAAACACAAAAGAAAAGCAAACAGACAAGACTAGTATTTACAGGCTAAAACTATGATAATTGTGCAGTGGTGAGTGGTGCAAGGATGCAGATATTAAATCAGGCAGTTTAACAAGTTGCAAAGTGAGTTAAATAAATATTTTTTTTTAAGTGTACATTCTGCTGTTACATTAAATATCTAAGTGTTTAATCACAGTACTGTTCCAGGTCCAGGTTGTCAAAAGCAGAGAAGAGCAGAAAGCAGGAAAAGCAGATTAAGGGGGGGGGGGGTCCCTCTAAGGAGGGTGTCCCTTACTCTTGGAAGGAGGTAGAGGAGCAGGAGAAGGAGAACAGCTCCTGACACTGTTATGGTTTAGTGTTCATCAGGGTGACAGCCTGAGGGAAGAAACTGTTCCTATGACTGGTTGTTTTAGTGCGCAGTGATCTGTAGCTCCTGCCAGAGGGGAGGAGCTTGAAGAGTTTGTGTCCAGGGTGGGAGGGGTCTGCAGCGATGCTTCCTGCCCATTTCCTGGCCCTGGAACGGTACAGGTCCTGGATGGGGGGCAGGTCCATACCAATGATTGCTGTGAATGCAGCAAGGCATTCACAGCTTATGTTCTTCTGTGTCAAAAAAGTTTAAGATTCTTCTTCTTCTTCTTCCGCCCACTTTTTTGGATCGCTTCTTCTTCCACAAATTTCAACCGATTTTCACCGTTCAAACTTCAAAACGACCGGCTCATTCAGGACTGGTGCGCTATGACTTTTCAGACAGATTTCACAAATACTTTCAGAGATATTTCACTTTTTTCACGATTTTCACACGCATAGAGAATGAATTGGATTTGGAATCATTCAGGGAATTTCTTCAGCCTCATTCAGACCCTTCTCATTCAGTCATACTTTCAGCCAGAAACTTCATTCTCCCTGCAAAATGTTCAGCTATCGTTTGGATTTCTTCAGTATGTTTCATCTTCTCTCTAGCTTTTATAGTTTCTTCATAAAACTCCTTCAAAGGTCATGAAGTTTATCAGCCCTTGCAGCAGTTTAACATTGGTGTGTATGTGGTGGAATGTTCAAACTGTAGAGTGAGGATTTGAATTTTAGAGTGTGGATCAGGAGAGAAATCACCTGGAAACTTTTTAGATAATCAGGCCTAGGGGCCACAAATTTCACTCCACATACTCAAATTTGGGCTCAAAACGTAGGTAGTCTTATTCTGCTTCTGATTAAGGACACTTGACACCAAAAGGACAAAGGACAAAGCCTACAGGTGGCTAACCGTCACAGAAAGTCATCATCTGTCCCCATCTGCTCTAATGTTAATTTTTAAGGGACTTTCCGAGAGATAAAGAAAAAGTTACAGTTTTCTAACTCACATTTAAGGTGAAACCTGTGGCTCAACAGACATGAAATTTACATCAATAGATACGTCTGGGCCTTGGGAATCTAATGGTGGTTTTGGTTTTCTGCTAGCCCTTAAGGATTTTGCGCAGCTAGAGGAGATTCAAACCCTGTCCACCTCCTTGAATCCAGCTCCTCATCAACTGTCTGTCAGTTAAATCAAACAGCTGCAGCTTCAAACAGCCTAACGAGCAGGTTACCATGGAGACCTGTGATCTGACACACCTGTTTATACCTACAGATCAAAACACTGATGAAGAAAGATACTCAAGTGATTGTTTCTCTGCATCACTGACCAACACCAAGCCAAGTCAGTTCAGCCAAGTCTTCATGTTCATGTTCGTGAGTTCTTCTTCAACATTTTGCATTCAGCAGTTCGGTGCAAGCTTTTTCGAGATTCATTCAACCATTTTCAGATAAATTCAGTCATTCAGTATATTCAGGATTCTGCATTAGCAGTTCAGCGCAAGCTGCTTCAAGATTCATTCAACCATTTTCAGATAAATTCAGTCATTCAGCATGTTCAAGATTCTGCATTAGCAGTTCAGTGCAAGTTTTTTCAAGATTCATTCAACCATTTTCAGATAAATTCAGTCATTCAGCATATTCAGGATTCTGCATTAGCAGTTCAGCGCAAGCTGCTAAAGCTTCTGCATTCACAGCGCAATTTCTTCAGAAATTGCTTTTCTAGTTTTTTCTGCAGTCCTTATGGTCCGTTACAGTCTGTGTTTGTCCAGTTTTGTGGCAGATCCAAACCAGACAGTGATGGAGGTGCATATAACAGACTGTATGATGGAGGAGTAGAACATGATCAGCAGCTCCTGGGGCTGGATGAACTTCCTGAGCTGATGCAGGAAGAACATCCTCTGCTGGACCTTTTTCCTGATTGTGTCTATGTGAGGGGTCCACTTCAGACCCTGGGAGATGGTGGATCCCAGGAACTTGCGGGGGGGGGGCTCCGGTGCTGATGGTCTGGGTGCCGGATGTGATGCTCCCCAGTCTCACCTGCGGTCTCCTGTCAGTCAAGAAGTTGGTGATCCACTGACAGGTGGAGGCTGGCACTGTGAGCTGGGAGAGTTTCTGGTGCAGGATGTCTGGGATGATGGTGTTGAAGGCCGAGCTGAAGTCCACAAACAGGATCCTAGCGTAGGTCTACTGTGTCCCCGGTGAGTCCAGATGATGCAGGATGTAATTCAGACCCAAGTTGACTGCATCCTGGTGACTGGACAAACGGGCCATCCGTTTGACGTCCCCCAGGTCGTCCCCCGGACACTACAGGAAGTCCACCGAGTTGTGGTCAGAGAGGTTCCTGAAGTACTGGTGTCTCCAGTCCCGCTGTCCAGACATCAGCAACTCGGGACACTACCGTCGAAAGAATCCCTGACCATACTACCACGAGCTTTTAAAGCATGAGGGAACTTCACACAGCTCCAGTGATGTGTTGAAGGTCTTTGAGAAGATGGGGGCCAGCTGCTCAGCACAGACTCTCAGGCACGAGGGTAACACGCCGTCTGGTCCTGGAGTCTTCTTGATCTTTTGTTTTTGGAAGAGCTGGATCACCTCCTCTTCACAGATCTTCAGGGCTGGTGAGGGGTCAGAGGGGGTTGTGGGGGGTGCATGACTATCAG
>RPOG01005299.1:0-18841 GCA_008086565.1 Thalassoma bifasciatum | reverse complement strand
GTGCTCAGGTGTGGGGTGAGAAAACCTGCTGTAGAAACTGTTCAGGTCGTCAGCCAGTCTTTTATTACCCCTCAGGATGGGGGGAGGGTGGCTTGTAGCTCGTTACTTCACGCAGGTCTTTCCAAACTTCTGAGGGGTCGTTGGTGAAGAAGCTTTGTTTGAGCCTCTCAGAGTAGCTCCTCTTTGCTAACTTGATTTCCCTCTTCAGGGATCTCCTCAGCAGGCCAAGAATAAACTGTCCCTGCTCCTGAAAGCCTCCTCCTTGCTCTTGCGCAGCTTCCTGAGCTGAGGTGTGAACCAGGGCTTGTTGTTGTTGTTGTTGTATGTGCAGAAAGTCCTGGTCTGCACACATACGTCCTCACAGAAGCTAATGTTGGATGTTACAGTGTCAGTGAGTTTGTAAAAGTTATCAGATCCAGCTTCAAAAACACTCCAATCAGTGCAGTCAAAACAGGCCTGCAGCTCCTGTTTGGACTCCTCAGTCCATCTTTTAACAGTCCAAACTACAGACTTGGCCATTCTTAACTTCTGCATGTAGGTCAGGATGAGATGAATCAGAGAGTGATCAGATAGCCCTAAAGCTGCTCGGGGGACAGAGCGATAGGAGTCTTGTATTACTGTGTAGCAGTGGTCCAGAGTGTTAGAGCCCCTGATGGGACACTTGATGTGCTGTCTGTATTTAGGGAGTTCACAGGTTAAGTTTGTCTTGTTAAAGTCTCCAAGAATGATGAGCAGGGAGTCAGAATGTTGTTTTTCCACGTCTGTAATCTGGTCAGCCAGGAGTTGTAACGCCTCTGATATGTACGTCTAAGGTGGTATGTAGACACCAACCAGAACAAACGAGGAAAACTCCCGCGGCGAGTAAAACGGGAGCCTGCTGAACACTGATACATTATATAAGTAACAGAGGCTGTCCTTGTCCTGGTACAGACTGGTTGCCTATGCCCCCTGGCTTTGACCAGTTGTCTAAAGCATACTTTGGTTGTCAAGGGATACCAATAAGTGGAGCTTTTAGCAGAATTTCAGGAGCAGGACCACACCTCCACATCATCCCTTCCAGTATTTAAACCCTCCTAACCCACCATGTCCTGTTTGTTCTCTCTTTGTACGTCAGAGCACACAGCTCTGAGCCCAAAAAGGAAAGAAACACCAAACCAACACAGCGTAAAACCCTCTAAAAACTAACATTTCGTGTAGTCACTCACCATTCAAGAAGAGTCTCAATCACTCCGTCAGCGTCCAAAAAGTTATTTTCGGAGTCCAGTAGGACTTAAATGCAACTTCAACATGAACCATCCATGCCAGGGACCCCGCATCCAGCCACGGAAAGACCGTCCAGCAGTTGATCAGCCCCGGTGTGCTGCTAGATAATCTTCTCGGTCGGTGATCCATGTTGGGCCAGGCTCCTCCCCCGCTGGGATTCAGCGCCACCGTTCACACGACGGATCATCAGTGTCCCTCTGCTCAACAAAGAAAAGAAGCAGCAGCTAACCACCGTTAGCTCCACGCAGCTATCTCCACACTGTCGCTGCAGGTCTCCCACCTGGCAATTGCCTCCGGTCAGAGCTCCAAGCCTCATCGCATCTCATCTCGCCAGTCAGCGCACCACCAGGCTCCAGCCAGGCCTCCAGATTGTCATTTTTCTACAAAGGCATCTGACTGGACTGTTTTCTCTCCATACAAGTAATTTAATTGAAAAAAAAATTCCAATTCACGGGCATGACAACAAACAGAAACTTTCAACGGGCTGATTTCTATTTGCCACTCACCGGACCAGCCTCTGCATACTCCTGACGTCATCACCAAAATACCGCGTCGCTCAGAGAGCACAATACCACGGCTAAAAGACAAATGAACACAAATCTCCATGGTTTGAAAAATATATAAATCAATTAATAATTTATTTCAACTTACTATTATAATAATTATATTAAAAAAAGAGAGACAAAGAAGTACCAAGAAGAGGACAACACAATACAGACAGTCAGGCGCGGTGACCGACTTGCAACAGGACGCGAGAAATGGCTGCAGCCACTGCGACAACACCGCAAGCTAAATCATCAGAAGTATGGTGATTCACCCTGGACACGCCAAAGACTTGTTAAACATGTTCGATTTGAAAAGCAGACTTTGCTTCTCATGGAAATACGTCTCTGATGCGGGAGTATTTAAAGCGGAGGCATTTAGGAACCAGTGGCGATTGCTCTGTGACTGCAAGGGACAAGACCAGCTTCCCCTCAAATTTAAAACAAATAAAAAAAGAAGAAGAAAAGCAGTGGAAAAATTTCCCTCTGTGTGTAGTTTTCATTGACTAAATATGCACTAGAACACTTTCATCTTTTGTTCAGAATCAGCTGCTTGTTACAGAAAACCGACAAGACTTCCTTCTGTTTCATCCCTGCAGCTCCACAGTAATTTACAGACACACTCAGTTTCTCTGGGCGTCAATGGGGAAGCATAGAGTGGGTGGTTCCACTGTGTGAAACTGGACAGTCATTGGATAAATACTGGGCTTTGTCCCGCCCATCGAAAGCTCAGCTTCTCTGGGGTCAATGGGGCAGTGGGCTGGCCCTGACCATCGACTTCTGCATGATGATTGGATGATCTGTCTGAGGCTGAATCCCTTTTTGATTGACAGCGAAATGAGCGAATCAGCAATCTTTAAGTATAAACATCCACCGGACCATTTTCTGAGTGTTTATTCCTGTTCCAAACTAATCCAGAGACATGACTGATCCCAAGCAACTTTGTCTTTGTTAAAAACGATATGAAAAGGGAAGGAGTGTAGAATTTACATAGAAATAAACAAACACATTTATGATTTAGGCCAGGAAAAAATGAGCTCATTGAACGAGCAGCAGCCGTCACTGGTAGGAACCATAGAGGCTGCAGACTGCGACTCTCCTCGGTAAGAAAGTGTAGACGGAGTTGTATGAAAAATAGCTTCAACTATCATGTAGCCAGCTAAACTTTGTCTATACACCTGTGTGCAGGTTTCTAGAATCAAGAACAATATCATTGCGTGGACGATGATTATTTAATAGCGTACTTGAGTTTAAAAGAGTAATTGTTTGTTTACTGCAGTCACTTGGCATGTTCTTTGTTCACATAAAAAAGGGTATTTTTTTTATATCAGTGCTCTGCCAGTTATTTGTTTTAATAGAGAAAAACTTCCGTACCATGAACAAAATGCACTTTTCTTTTTGACGAAGCGAGACAGCTTTGGTATTGTTGCATCATAAGGGCCAATGAATAGGTCTGCTCAGTAATCCGATTAGTCGACTAATCGTTAAGATAGTCGATAGATTAATCGACGATTGAAATAGTTGTTAGTTGCAGCCCTAACCAGGCCATCATTCTTTTTCTGCCGTTAGGTCTCAGCGGGCTATAATTGGGCTTTTGGTGCCTCTGGTCCCAGCTTGAAGGCTTGCCCAACCTACACACTAAACTTTCCTTGGCCATCTCTTAGTCGACTTCCTCATAATTACCCTTTCCTCGTTACAGCTAGCATCTGGACTAATTACATTGACTACCGTTTTCGCTGATCTCAGGGTCCTGCCATCAGCAGAGAAGATGCAAGGACCCTCCACATCTCTTGAGTTCCTCGTATCTCCTGGACACCAATAGTTCCAAGCATTACTTCCATCTGACAACCTGAAACGAGTGCACCTCGTTATTCCAAACCTCTTCCTCTTACCAAGCTGCAGCAAATGTCATCTCGGCCAAAGGAATGGAATCTCTTTCTTCAACAAGGATCACTTAATCCTTTCAGCTGATATCTATCTGTCCTCAGATGCTGCTCCTTCTGCCGATTTTTGGGGGGTTCTACAATCTTCCTTAATCTAAGATCTACCCTGTTGTTGCAGCTGATATCTTTTGGGGCCACAGCAGCGCCGTAAATTTCGCTTTTCATTCAGACAACCTTGTAGTGGCTGACACCATCAACAAGTCGCCCCAACATTTTCTTTATCATTCTCTTCATGCGTAGTCTTACATGGTATTCAGACATATACCTCTGAGCAGCTCATTTCCGATAATTCCTATGCCATTGCTGACACTCGCTCAATCGTCCTTAGGAGATCAAAGCTTGGTCCACGTGCAGTGGAACTACCTACTATGGTTCCTTATTCTATATTCGGTGTCAGCATTCAACCCATGAATTCTGTTCTCATAGCCCTGCTCATCAATTCTCACAACGCTATAATTAATAGTCCATCGCTCACATTACTGTCTTTCTACTGTTTAGCATGGACATAGTTTTGCTCCTTCAACCTACTTTTATAACCTTTGCACATCCCATGCTAATGTCAAACTAGTCCTTTAAACTTTATCTCAGCAACACAAGCTTCTTCTCCAAACTTCTCATCGGTCACTCCAGCTCACGACCACCATCAGATAACCTTTCTTCCCAGATGGCCTTTGCGCCAAGAGCCTGTCCTAATACCTTGTTGACTTCACTCATATCAGATATTTCTTTGCATTCACACCATTTGATCATGTTACATCAATCCCACGTCTCACAAACTCAGAATCCTTGTTTGTCCTCGCTTTCGTTGGTTTCTCAAGATGACCGGGGTTCACAGCATCCACCTCTGCTTCGATCTTCAGAGCAGTGTTGTAGTCGAGTCCTCAGTGCTCGAGTCTGAGTCGAGTCAGAGTCTCCAAAATAAGATCCAAGTCAGGTCTGGGTCCTCTTCATCCGAGTCGAGTCCAGGTAGAGTCCTCAGTACCTTAGCCCAAGTCCTGTTAGAGTTCCCAAAGGAGGAAACAGGAACTCACCAAATGGAACTTAAAGTACCTTGCTTTTTGTGTTTCAAAGTTTTTAAAACAAAAAAAAAAAACAAAAAAAAAAACAAAGTTGTTAAAACAAATTTAGGTTCGATAATGTAGGATTCATGTTGTGTATAACAAGACTTGTAAGGAGTTTTATTTTGAAGAAGGTGCTTTTATTTTGAAACTGCCTGTCAATCAAAAAGACGTGAGGTGCCTGCTTCACAGCACCGAACGGAGCAGAGTGAGAGGAACGTGTGGGGATTTGTGATATTTGGTAATTTACATATAGCTCACAAGTTTAATGCCACAACCACAACAAGAAACAGGAAAAAGACTTTTTCAAGTTCTCCAGGATCATCTCTGTGAGGGAGGCATCACTCGGTCTTAGGCTGAATATCACCACAACGCCCATCTTCTTGTTTTTCTATCTGAGATACAAATCTCCCTGCCTTCACTTTTACTTATTTTTCACAGAGTGAAATTGTAGCTCTGATTTTGCAAGTTTTGGCAGTAAAATACTTTAAACACACAACCTGTGGCTCCTCCTCCTTTGACATCTTGCCCCAAACTGTTGCTGAAGGAGACGCATGTGAACACATGCAGGTAAACAAACACACATTTGAGCCGCAGCCTGAAAATTCGGACCTTAGACCAAAAGAAATGAGATGAAACTTAACAAAGCATGAAGTGAGAAATGACCTGGAGTCCTCCGAGTCCTCCCCGAGTCCTCATGTATCCAGAGTTGGAGTCCAAGTCCAAGGGTGAATTCCAATTCCTGTCTTAACCCTCAATCTCAAAATGCGCACTCCCGCAAAGTGTAAGTGCTGTCCCGATTCTCAGAAAGTTGAGGTTGAGGGGCAAGATTGAGGGCTGTATCTCCCTCAATATTGAGATTTTCCAACACCACCCTTGGGACTAAGGGACATCCAGAATGCATTGCGTATTGTCGGTAAATAAACATGGCGTCCAAAGTGGCAGAGAAGGCGAGCTACAAATATAGTATTTTCTTTGTTAATGGAGATATAAATATTACGAAAACCATTGTATTATCTTAGTTTAGACCCATTTTATGGATTATTTACCTCGTTGTTGCATAACATTTATTTTTATTTTACGATCTTTTGTCAATAGCGGCCGGTGCGGACAAGCCATGTTGCTATCGTTAAAGTTAGTTAACGTTACAAAATGGTCATTTTTCTCTGTGGTAATGTAATTGTTTTATCAAGATCATAGCCTATATAACATGCTTGTGCCGATAATGGTATAAGATGACCGGGCTAATGTCATCTCCTGTAGCCGCAGAGTTATGTAATGATAGTTATAGCTGGTGTTAACCTTTCAATAAACTATGGTATGCTGTGACAGCTGAATATGTCCGTGGTTGTGTTATTTATACAGATATTTTTTTGATAACGCTAACCGAAGGAATAACTGACAGTCCACAACAATTTCACTTGCATGTAAGGGGTGTCCCATTTCTAAGTCACAAGATAGCCCTTAACACTTGGTTTTGAGGGCTACTCAGATTGAGGGTTAAGATTGAGGGTTAAGAAAGGAATTGGAATTGGGCCCAAGTCTGAGTCATCAGCGCAGGAGTCCAGGTCAAGTCTCAAGTCCAGTATATACAGATTTGAGTCCGACTCGAGTGTGAATCCTGGACCCGAGTACTACAACACTGCTTCAGAGACACCCATCCGTCCCTGACATGTCTCCTTTCTCATTAGCTATCATATGTTCCAACTCCAAGATCAGAAAGAATCAACTAGATCACCCAACTATTGTTCGATTTTGATATCCAGCCTCCCGTAAACCCCTTCACAAACTCTCGAGCGTCATACACATCATCACGCTATCACCATGCACCATCAGCAAAACCTTTCTTCATCTTTGATTCTAGTCAAGTTGCCACATCCTTCTTGTTACACTAATACTTCCATCAAGTTCTATCTCAGCCAGGCGTATGTCCCATACACTACTCCACTTAGCTTAGATTTGAGCCCCCTTTTAGCCACCATACGGCATGCCAAACATGCCATCTGAATGTGGATCACTGGTCTTTCCAAGAGTATCGTTGTACACTTGTTCCATCGTAAGGATCTTAAACCGACGCAATCCTGCTTCAAATTATTAAGCTGGTTTTTGGGGGTCCTTTGTGTGGGAGCTATGGTGGACTCCTTCTCATAGCTTCCCCAAAACGCCTGTGACGCATGAGCATGTTTGCATTTACTCATGTAAATAAATCATTTTAATCCCATGTTGATGTGTGGTCCTTGCTCATGAAATTGTATTTTCTTCTGTAGAGCTGGCCTATTAACAATGCTATGTTTCAGAGCTCATGACTGTAGAACCGCCAAAGAGCAAAGACAACCCCACAGAACGTAGACAGCCAGTTTACAACGCAGAAGAAAGACAGCTTGTGCCTCCTGTGTGATTCACCCATGTGCAGCAGGGTCTCATGTCCAATGTGTGCCCTTCTCACTTATGGTTAAAGGGTTTGGTAAAGAATTAAGTTCAGTTAAATTACATCTACTCATTTGTTCAACCCTTTCTACACATGGTCTATGTAGCCCCTCCCACCCTTACAGAGCTCAACATAGTGAGTTAACTCTGGTCAAAGTATAAACAACCAAATTGATTTAGAAATGGTTTTAAAAAAGTCCAACCTAACCCAAAATAAAGTTTGTTGTAAGAGCAGAACAATTATTGCAACCATGAGTGAAGTGGGATCAAGCACAGTGGCACAGTGCAATACCTGGATGTAGAATTTAACTCAGTCAGGAGTGTTAGCACTTTTTCACCCTGAAACAACACTGACCCCAGAGCTTTTTCAACACTTTAAAGTCTTAAAACATCAACAACCAATATTAACACTGGAAAATCAACACTGGTGTTTTCTTTGTGTATACCTTACCCATTTCATCCCCTCAACATGGAGTTTTTTTTTTTTCTCATCCCAATCTCAATGAAGAAGGTGATAAGTTTGGCACATGTGGCAATCAGACTGCAATGTTGCTCTTCTCAATGGCCATTTTCATATTTGTACCTGAGCTCATGATATCTAGACAAACCGAACGAACCGAATCTACTGCGTGATCATGGACGTGTTCTTTAGGTAACGAGCGGCTGTGTCAGAGGGAAAAAAAAGAGTTGCCAGAGCAGCTTTTATTTTACAAACTAAATATCCTTATGTTTTGTTGTGTTATTAGTCTTAATTACATGATGGTATGTAATTCCTATCATTATGATAGCTCAGGGCTGCACGGTGGCACAGCGGGAAGCGCTTCAGCCCGTTGGTCGCCGGTTTGATTCCCCATTCGGGCAAGGTTGGCCTTTCTGTGTGGAGTTTGTATGTTCTCCCCGTGCATGCGTGGGTTCTCTCCGGGTACTCCAGCTTCCACCCACAGACCAAAAACATGCCCACTTTAGGTTAATTGATTATTCTAAAGTTCCCATAGGTGTGAGTGTGTGCGTGAAGGATTGTTTGTCTATATGTCAACCCTGCGATTGACTGGTGACCAATCCAGGGTGTACCCCACCTCTCGCCCAATGACAGCCGGGCTACCAGCGACCCTGAATAGCAGGATAGGCAGTAAGAAAATGGATGGATGAAGTCGCTCATCCATGTCTGTTCTCTCTCAATTTCACGCGTTCTGCTCTGTCGTGCACAAACACACAAACGTGCAAGCATGCGCACAACACACCCTCACACAGACGAGCATGCTTCGTATCGCTGACAGAGAAATGGGACAACTGCCACAGAGAAAATTACTTTTTGAAGTGCTCTCAGGACAAATCACCAAGATGCCTATTGCCTCATCTCTGCCTGCATGCTGGCTGTGGGTTTTACCTGGTTCATCACAACTTTCTGTTTCTGCCATATTTTTTCGGTGCCACCTAGAAAGGGACACTGGGACACATCTTCAGTGATGTGTCCGGACACACCAAAAACACCCAATGACCCTCAACACCCAATGACCCCCGGGGGTCATTGGGTGTTTCGGGTCTCGCAACATCATACACCCTCTCCCAGGTGACCCAGCCCGGGGTTGATCACTCCCCGGCTTGCGTCCCAGCGTCCCGCAGATCTGCCCTCTTGAGCCACAGACACCTCTTCTTTGATAACCCTGTCACACCTAGCCGGCCCAGGACTTTGCAGAGGGAACGTCCTGCGAAGCCTCTACAGCTGACCTCTATTGGCTCGTAGAAAGTTCTCCAGCCCCTGCCCCTGCTCTCCTCCACCAGCTCCTGGTACTTAGCACGCTTCCTTTCGTTGGCTTCCTCTTTTCTTCCCAGGGCACTGTAAGCTCCAACATGATCAGGTGTTTTGAAGCCTCTGATGTAATGATCATGTCTGGCCGGAGAGATGTAGCTACAATGTGCTGGGGGAACCTCAGCTGTTTTCCCAAGTCAACGTGCAGCTGCCAGTCCAGGGCTGTGTGGAGGGGGCCTGTAGTTGTTTGTGGGCGTGCCTGGGGTCTCTCGCCAGCTTTGATGAAGGGGACAGTCTTCTACGGAGCATGATGNGAGACGGTTGCATTCCTCACAGTCAGTTTAACTGTGTGAAGAATACAAACATGATGCTGATGTCAGACTGTTGCTCCACTCTTGTGTTCAGTCTGTGATATTCATGCAGCCAGTGATCTGAACCTGTTGAACCTGGTTCATTTGCATGTTTAAGCTTTGCCCAGCAACTGTTAAAAAAGGGTTAAGAAGTTTTAACATTTATCACTGTTCCATTACTCTCAGTTTTCTGTCAGAGCAGCAGTAGATTTATAATTTTCAGGGGGCTTTAACCTTTTGCTGCTGTGAGGTTGAAGATGTTCTGATCTAAAAATATCTCTGAATTCTAAAATCTGAAGAATACCTGTAATTGATTTGTGATTTTTGGTTCAAGTCTTTATGAATGATGATTTTTCTCAGGTTTGGTCGGACTGACACTTCTATCTTGATGACATCTTCGATAAAGAATCCAGTTGAGCAGCTGAAGGAAGACACCAGCTTTCCAAGAGAACAAGCGGAGTTACGGTTAGACCTTTGAGATTTGAGCTGAGGGACTGATCTAAGAAATAAAGACCTATTGAAATATTGCAAAAAAAAATTGTTTAACACTATAGGATCTTAAGTTTTTGAGTAGAGTTTCAAAATTAAGGAGGAAGAAATGAGAGTGAGGCAAAAGAAAAATGAGCAAGCAAACCATTGCAAACAACAGTCAAAGTACATCCATCAAATGCAATAATTCAGAATACTTAATAGGGTGAGTTTTTTAACAGAGACTTGATGGTTGATGGGTCAGAGCAGTTTTGAATCTGAGTGGGGAATGAGTTCCAGATGGAAGGAGCAGTGATGGAGAAGACTCTGTCCCCGTCAGGTTCGGTGCTTTGTCCTGAGAGGTGGGGACAGGAGAGTGTCGTGTGAGAAACGTAGGATACATGATGGAGTGGTGGAGGAGTTCAGTGAGGAAGGAAGGCACCTGGAGGTGCAAGGCTTTGTGGGTGGGGAGGAGAATTTTAAACTGTATGTGGTCGGGGACAGGGAGCCAATGGATACGTTCAAGGACTGGGTGCTGTAGTCCATAGAAATAGAAATAAAACTTTAAAAAAGGACTCAGTAATAAGAAGCCCCACTATTCTTGTTGATCACTTCAAACATTAGTTTGTTCATGTTTTATGTGAGTGTTTCCAGGAGGATTGTGGATACATTGCTCCAAGTGGTGAAGATGCTTCATGTTTGTCACCCACTGTCTGAAACTGACGTCCATTTTTGTAAACTTCCCTCTCCATCCATCCCATAATGTTCTCACTGTGATTTAGATCAGAGGAACAGCCTTAATTTTGGTCAAGGATTGTCACGTGCCTTGATAGACAGCCAATCAGATCCTCTGGCTCAGTGCTGATGATTTTGTTTTTTTAGATCTACCACTTCACTTTTTGTTCCATATACCCCTTGGGTCCTTCAAGAAGTTTAAGAAGTAACAAAAGTATTCATGTAAGAAATTAAAGTAAAAATCTGGCAGCAGGGTCGCCATCATGTTACTGTAAAATAACCGTTTTTTTACTGAAACAGAAATTTTGGTATTGTACTGTTCATAACATCACATTTTACCTTGTAACCATGAGTGAGAAGAACAAGCAGTGGGCATGACACCCTGCTGTACATGGGTGTATCACGTAGGTCACACAGGCTCTTTGCCCTTGCACAGACTGGCTGTCCAAGCTCCTCAGTTTGGACCAGATGTAGATGGCATAGACCAAATGTGAAGGATATCATCAATTAATGGAATCTTCTTCTGTAGAACTCTAAATGAAAAATCCTCTGAATACATTGTATGCGCAGTACATTAGATAACTGTATATGACTGCTATTTGTGGGGAAACACTGCTTATCTGCACCATTGAGCGTACACAGCTGGTCAACACCACTCAGCGTAGATGGCCTCCGACAGCATGAGTCACCCGTGTGAATCACCCATGTACAGCGGTGTCTCAAAACAGTAGAGTACTGCTGATAATTGGCTGTGAATTGAAAGTAATTGAATTAAGTAAAATTAAGTGATTGCTTACAGTGTGGGAAACAGTGAAGCGTCAGTTCCCTGAATGTTTCCTCCAGTGAGGCAGACAGAAACTGGACTTTGGTTCTGCTCAGACTCTGAAGCTTCCTGTTGATGTTTTCAGTTACTGTTGTATACATGTGTTTTGGTAACTTGTAATGAAGTATAATCATCCAATGAGTGTGCTGATGCAATGTCCCTCCTTCTGATTGCAGCTCAGGACGCCACGCGGACGCCATCTTCACTAACAGTTACAGGAAAGTCCTGGGTAGAATCTCTGCCAGGAAGTTCCTTCAAACAGTCATGGGGAAACGGCTCAGGTATGTAACCACGGAGGAGTAGTTGTGTGCATTATAACCTTTGAAAAGAGTGTTTCAGGTACTAAAGGAAATGCATGATGGGATATTGAGCATCAATGTTTCTCTCCTACAGAGATGAAAGTGAGAGCTTTGTGAAGCGACAGTCAGGTATCTGTGAGGGGACCTTTAAAGAAGATCTCACATCCATCCAGAGAAACCACAGCTACAGAGGAAACCTCATCAGGCCGAGCTTTAGAAACTCAGCTGGGAGCTCAGGTCTCTACTAAAAACACCCCCAACTCTTCTCCGTGACCTAGATCATTATCATCACTGCTTGTTTTCTTATTCCTCCTACAATTTGATGTTCACGGATGGAAATTAATGTATTTTTTATTCCCATCAAAGCTGTGAAACCGGCTTCTGAGTTTTGAAAAAACTGAATCAATTTAAATCTTGCATTAAAATAAACATTACATTTTTTTCAAAAGGCAGCTGGTTAATGCAGGACCAAAACTACAAAGCTTGAAACCTTTACAAACATTAAGACAAATTTCTAAATATCATAAAACTTATAGAGTTATGAGGCAGGACAAAGCCCAGCATTTATCCAATGACTGTCCAGTTTTTGTGTAGTTGAACCACCCAGGTCAACCCCCACACCAACCCCCCGCTCCTGTGAGGGACCTGGGGCTATCCCCCCTCCACACAATGACAAAAAAAATGAAGTAATTCTCTTCGACCACCCTCCAAATTGTCCTCCTGGCCCTCTGCCAGGTCCTCTTCCTGTTGCTGCTGCTGCTGTTTGTCATCCTCCTCATCCTCGTCCTCCTACACCTGACTCCCCACCTCAGAGTTATCAAAGTGGCTGTCCTCCTCCTTCTCCTCCATCTCCTCCTCCTTGCGCTCAGCTTCTGATAATCCAAAGGAATATGGGATCATGCCCACTCCATACAGGCTCCGCAGACACAAATTGAAAATAGATAAATATCAAATGAGAAATAAATTGATTAATAAATCAATAATAAATAAATAAAGAAAAATAGATAGATAGATGGATGGATGAATTAATAAAATTGTTCACAATGTTGGTTTGTAAGGGGACAGATAAACATGGTCATGGTGTGCATCTTGTGTATAACAGTGTTGTTTGTGTATGAAAATGCAATTCTGTGTCTGGCCAAATGCACTTTAATTTGGCACTATGATCTGGAGACCGGGGTTGAAGGCCCAGTCTTTCCCAGTACAGAAAATGAAAAGTGTTAAGGGAAGCTTTGGAAGAAAGACCAAGGGTTGCTTAGGTTTTTCGGTTCCCAATGAACTCCACAGTGGGTCCCAAGTGTCCCGCCGGTTTAGTACTTTGTATAAAGCAAATAGCAGTTCAAAGGCAATGCACTGGCCGGCGCATGTCAGTACAAAAGTCTTCGCGTATCTGTGTCTCTGAGTCACGAGTGGTGAGCTCCTTTGTCTAAAGCAACCCGCAACCTCCAGAACAAAGGTGGCAGAGACTAGTGACCCCCACTATCCCCAGAGATGACTTAAGCATAAGAAAACATGCGCGTAGGACACATGCACTAATAATGGTATCCGAACATGGGCATTATAACAACACAAAAAAGAACAACAGCCTGAAAACCATGTTATGATTTTACATGTAACAGTTTGATATAAAATAAAAGCAGAATATGTCAAAGTTATTTCTCTGTAATTTGTGATTGAACACTGTTGCATTCGTGTGCAAACTCAATTTTGGCACAATACTTTCATTTCCATACAAGAACAAGAATAATCCGGTTCAAGTAATAGTCATAAACTGTGGCTCTCAGTGTTCATCTCACCTAATGAAATGGATGGGCACTATGCATGGAGCACAGCAAGTCCATTCTGGATTTAATTTTGGAGACGGCAACTCTGAGATCATCCTCCACGTTCACACACAATATGTATTTATTTTTAATAAATGTTAGTGCCGAGAAATAGGGTTGGGAATCTTTGGGTGTCTCACTATTCAATTCAATTTCGATTTTCGTTTTCATTTAATTACACATCCTTTGTTTAAATACTTAAATTAATTAATCTGTGGTATATACGCCTAAGCTCCCATATCATCAGAGGTGAGCTCCATCGACTAAAGGAGTGGGCTAGGGTTAGGGCAAGGGTTAGAGGGTTAGGGTTAGGGTTAGGTGTTAGGAACATGCAGTTTTAAAAGTACAACTTGCCTTTGTCCCCAAAGGGGTTCAGAGAAGTGCACGGTCACGCATGGTTTATTCTCAGTTTTCCTTCTTTTTATTTTGATGTTTTTTCTTTTTCACTTTTACTTCTTTGTATTGGTTTTCTTTAGATTATTTCTTTTTGTTTCCTTTTTTTATACTTTTTATCTCCACATCCCTCCTTTCATGCTTTGTTTGGTCTTCCCCTCTCACTTATCTCAGTTTAAATGTTTCATCCAGTGTTCCAATATATGTCGTGCTGTCTCAGTTGACCAGTGAATTTTGTCATGGGCATTCACCTCAAAACACTCTGGTTCTATCCACTGGAAAGTGTTGCAGTAGTCCAGGAGAAAGATGTTTAGCTCCTCAATGAGCTCCTGGGTTTCCAAAGGAAGCTCCTTGGAGTACTGAATCAGTGGGATGTGAACCTGTGCAAATGGGAAAACTCTGTGTGTTGGGCGAGCAATGTTTGGAACAGTTTTCTTATTGTCTCCAACAAGTTACCCCTCAGGCAGTTGATTAAGCCTACAGATAAGATGACTTTTTCAACATTGTCCTCACACTGGAGTTTTTGTAATATGCCCCTGATGTGATGGACTGTTGCACCGGGAAAACTGTCAATTTGTACGTCTGTGTAGTTGTGTTCCGGGATCCTGGCTAGGCTTGAATCCCCCAGGACTAGGACCGGTTTCCTAATCTCTACCGACCAGTTTTTGATTTTCTGCAGGGTATTCGCATGGCAGGTGGGTCTCATCATCGGGGTTGAAACCATGGCTCTTGGCCCTACGTGATCAGGGGAATCCGGTCGACTAGAGTCCGTCGGCACCCCAGCCTCGTGTTCCCCCGTCACTGGAATCCCTTCTGTGTTGTCAGAAAGCCCGTCGATGATTTCAGAGGTCACGACAGCCACATTAGAATGCACTAAGGCATTGCTCCGCCGTTCTGTGCGGTTTATCGAGTTGGCAGCCGAGGTGGGCTCACCGTCTGGTATATCTAAGGCCACGTCGTCTCCCTCCAGTTCCTCCTCTTCACCGCTCTCACATTGTGGGATGGAGGGAGACGAGGTCAAAAGGTCAAAAACAGGCTTAAATTGCGCCCGAGCCTCCTCTGTTCTCCCCCCTGCACTCTCTGTGATCTCTCCGTGATTTCTGAGCTTCCCCGCTCAGCTGTCTCCGCGGGAAAGGTCAGAAGGAGGAGGGGAGGCCGGCGGACTCCACGCTAGCACCTGAAATGTCTGCTCCTCCAACCGACTCTCTCCCTCCTCCGACTGCAGCTTCTCCGCAGTGGGTGAGACACGGGCGGGGGGGCTCCCCCCAGGTCGGCCCTGATTGTATCCACCTTTCTCCCGAGCTCGGTCGGGAGAGGGAGGAGTCAGGGGGCCCGGCACCTGTGAGAGAGGTGCTCGGGTTTCCCCCTCTCCCCCGTCTCCCCCCGGGCTCCGGAGTGCCCGAGTCTCTCTGGGCTCACCATGGAGCTCCGCCCTCACCTCCAGCTGTTTCCCCCTCCCCTGGTGGCAAACCTCCCCCTGCCTGGGCCCCCCCTCCAGACGCCTGGCGTTTGGATTTGTTCTATCTATCCCTGGGGGTTGAGGGCTCAGGCCGGGTGGAGGAGCAGGGGTTAGGGTTAGAGCCGAGGTTCGGGCGGGGCCCAAGGGCGACCCGAGTGGACTTGGGGGGGCCCTCTCGATGGTCGAGGTCCCGGGAAGGGGCGCGAAACTGGTTTCGGGGACCCTGGTTCACTCCCTCCTCGCACTGAGACTCCCCCCGGTTAGGTTTAGGAGTGGAGGAAGTCTGGCTGAGGCTAGGGTTAGAAGAGAGGTTAGGGTTCGGGTTAGAAAAAAGATTAGAGTTAGAAGAGAGGTTAGGGTTAGAAGAAAGATTAAGGTTAGGGTTAGGATTAGAAGAAAGATTGAGATTAAGATTAGCATAGAGGTTAGGGTTAGGATTAGTGGAGGGGTTGGAGTTCGGTTCCCGAGAGGCAGGGTTGGAGGAGAGACGGTTTTGTCTCGGTCTGGCGTCAAATCTGGGTGCTTTTGATCTTTGGCCCTGGTCGAGTGTGGTGTTAATGGCAGTGTGGCCCCGGTCGTGAGTTCTAGTTCTTTGGGTGTGTTGTGAGTCGTGGCGTTGGTGTGGCGGCTGGCTCTGATTCGTGGCTCTATGTGAGCGGGCTGCACTCTTGTAAGGTGGACTTCTCACAGAGGAGGGAATGGTATGTCGTCTGCGTCCAGGGGACCTATCGCCTCTGGAGGCAGTCTCCGATGTAAGAGGAGGCCATTCCACCTCCTCTGTGGTCTCCCACCTTTTATTTTTACGTCTCTCTGTTCTGACATCCGGTTCCAATCCCTTAAGAAGCGCCGTTAACGTCAAGACGGATGTTCTAGTCAGACGTCTTCCGTATCTTGTTTTACCGAAAGCGATGGCTTTTTCGAGCGCTGTTGGATTAAAAATTTGCAAACTGTGGATGATTTCTGTTTTTACCCTTTCATAGTGATGTTTCAGAATCGACATATTAGTCTGCATCCACTGGTCTGTGTTTTGCTTAATTTTTTCTCGTGTCAGATCATTAGGAGATGACGGTTTAATGAAGGAGGTCAGCCTGTTTATTTTTCTCATCATGCCGGCCGGATAGTCCCCCGTACGGGCATGTGAGTCCAGGACTTCGGCATGATGAACTGCTTGTAGTAACTTGAAGTATTGTTTTTCCACTTTGTTATCTCTTTGTGTCTCTGTTTGGGGTCTGGTTCTGCTTTCTGTCCCTTTTTGTTGTCTAAAATTGACAACTTTATGTCTTTTCTGTTGATTTTGATGTCTGTACGACATATTTATTTATATATATCTTGAAACACTGGGTGATTGAATTTCTTATAATCTTTCAATGTTTTCTATTTCCTTTTTTGCCTTTCTGAGAGTGTGTACATATATATATGCATTTACACTATTTTCTATTTGAAAAAGAATCTTTTCCGAGAAGAAAAAGAGAAATTTCTCAACTAAAAATTCTTCAGAGCACAATAAAAAAATGCACATTCAAAGCCCACTATGGTTCTAAGGGATTCTGAGATGATACACCTATGCAAGAAACAAAATGGCCGTACTTTGCCCAAATAAGGAGAGGAGAAAAGACTCCTGTTTGAAAGAGGCACACAAACACACAAGTGTACTCAACACTGCATGCAGCACTCAAATCAAAACCAAAACTTTGTTCAATTGTGATAAAACACTTCAAAAAGTCAAGCTCAGGGCTTTTCCCACTCGTTTTTAGGGGACAAATGTACTTATAATGTTTTGCATTCAACGTGTTTTTTTACTCTGGTTTCGCCTTATTTTATGTCCTAAAAAGGACAACTTTGAACAGCTAATGTGCTTTACAACTTGAAGAATTAAATTGTTTGAAAGACAAACTAAAAGCTTCCAACAGAGAAGCAAGAGAGAGAAACTATTTCTCTTTTTAATTTTTCTTGCTTTCTGATTGAGAGCTGAAAATCAGAATTTTTAAGAACAATGAAGATTAAATTTAAGACTCAACGGCTGAGTAACAAGAGCCTAACGTTTCGCCAGTCTTTCTGGCTTCTTCAGAGGCTTGTGAGAGGGTTAGGGTTAGGGTTAGGGTTAGGGTTAGGTGATTCGGTTCCCAAAGAACTCCCCAGTGGGTCCCAATGGTCCCACCGGTTTAGTACTTTATATAAAGTACATGGCAGTTCAACGGCAAGGCACGGGCCGGCGCATGTCGCTATCAAGTTCCCCAGAGGTTGCAGCTCTGTCACAAAGAGGTGAGCTCCTTTGACTGAAGGAGTGGACAGGGAGATGAGGAGAGAGAGAAAAAAAGAGAGCATACATGACAAGTTTATTTTAGTTTTGTGGTCAGGGCACTGTTAGGGTTAGGGTTAGGGCCAGGGCCTGGTTAGGGTTAGGATTAGGGCCAGGGCCTGGATAGGGTAAGGATTAGGGCCAGGGCATGGTTAGGGTTAGGGTAAGTGTACGGGCTAGGGCTAGGATAAGGGCCTGGTTAGGGTCAGGGTTAGGGTTTAGGGTTAGGTTAGGGCCAGGGTTGGGGCTAGGGCTAGGATAAGGGCCTGGTAAGGGTTAGGGCTAGGGCCTGGTTAAGGTTAGGGTTAGGGTTAGGGTATGGGTTAAGGTTAGGGTTAGGGTTAGGGTTGGGTTAGGGTTAGGGTTAGGGTTGGGTTAGGGTTAGGGTAAGGTTAGGGGTTAGGGTTAGGGTTAGGGGAAAATGCATTCATGTGTATGTGGTTCCACATTTTTTTGTTCCACATTTTTTATAATGAAATAGATGTAAAGTTGGAATCCAAATTCCGGAATTTTGTTCCAGATTCCACATTTTGAATTTCAGCTGCAATACCCAAACTGGCCACTTGATGTCACTCACGCTCCACCGTTTTGACAATTCCAGATTCAGATTCCATGTTCAGTTTCCATGTCCTGATTCCATATATGCATTCCATCTTTTGTACATGGCTTCCAAAATCAAATCTGGCACAATGCATTTTTTTTCCTTTTGGATTCCTAATTAATTTCTATATCATTACTTTATATGATTTAAATTTACACACTTTTTCCTCTGAAAACTTATAAAATTTATGATAGAAAAGGAAGCTGGTAACTGGCGTCTGAGCATTTTGACCTATCGAAGGATTCCACTTTACATCCATCCCATGCATTTTGATCCCAAAAATTCCCTTTTTTTTTAAAAATTCAACATTTTCTTAAAGAATCTTAGAACTGAAAGTTTGCTACTGTAGTCAGTGCATCTTGACCTATCAGGGGATTCCTCTGCCCTGTGTCTAGCACCTTTAATTAGCTAGTTTCCCAGAGAAGTTTGTCAAGCATCTGAGCAAGAGATATGTGGTAGATCTGATCAAGAGCTTTCCAAAAATGTCTCTGTTTACATTCTAGGCCACTCAAAAGTTGAGTTATGACACTGAATAAATGTAGGAAAACTTTAAATTTTTGGCGGGAACCCAGCCAAAAAAGGGAAGGACCTACAGACCAAAATGTGGA
>RPOG01005298.1:0-33833 GCA_008086565.1 Thalassoma bifasciatum | reverse complement strand
TCAGAAAACCATTGTCAGTTAACACAGTTCATCACTACATCTACAAGTGACAGTTCAAACTCTACCATGCAAAGACAAAGTCAGACATCAACAACACACACAAACGCCGCCGCCGGCTTCTCTGGGCCCGAGCTCATCTGAGATGGACTGAGGCAAAGTGGAAAAGTCTGCTGTGGTCTGACGAGTCCACATTTAAACTTTTTTTGGAAATCATGGACGTGGTGTCAAGTTCAAAAGCAGCATCTGTGATGGTATGGGGGTGTGTTAGTGCCCATGGCATCATGGGTAACTGTCCCAGTATCAGTGAAGGCAGCATTAATGCTGAAAGGTACAAACAGGTTTTGGAGCAACATCTGCTGCCATCCAAGACACTTTGTCTTTTTCAGGGACGTCCCTGATTATTTCAGCAAGACAATGAAACCAAGACACATTCTGCTCCTGTTACAACAGCGTGGCTCTGTAGTAGAAGAGTGCAGCTACTAGACTGACCTGCCTGCAGTCCAGACCTGTCTCCCATTGAAAATGTGTGGAACATTATGAAGCACAAAATACAACAACAGAGACCACAGACTGTTGATCAACTGAAGTTGTTCATCAACAAGAATATGAAAGAATTCCAGCTCCAAAGCTTCAACAATCAGTGTCCTCAGTTCACAAACACTGAACCAGTGTTGTTAAAGGAAAGATGATGAAACACAGTAGGAAACATGAACCTGTCCAAGCTTTTTTGAAACATGTTGAAGGCATCCATTTAAAAAAGAGCAAATATTTACACAAAAACAAAGTTTATCATTTTGAACATTAAATATCTTGTCTTTGTGGTGTACTCAATTTATATATAGGTTGAAGGGGATTTGCAAATCATTGTTTTCTGTTTTTATTTACATTTTACACAACATCCCAACTTCACTGGAATTGGGGTTTGTACATTTCAAAGTCTAACTCTTGAAAATGTGTCGTACTGGGACTTATTTTGCCCATTTTGTGTCTGTAAAGTTCGTCTTGGTGCTTCATAATTGAATAATCTTTGATCCTGACATCAGTCCAAGACCCGTCTGTGTTAAAAAGAAGCTTTTAGTGAAGACGGCATCAGGCTCGGTGTTTTCACAAACTCTCATTGATGGATTCTGAGTCCCATCATGCAGAAGCTTAAAGTTATTAACAACTTAAATATCAAGCAAAGTTCAGGAGAAGCGTGTGTGCGCCATGATTGGTCAGGAGGCAGAAAGAGGGCGGGGCTTGATGTCTTAATCTGTCTCCCCATTGTTCGTGTTTACCGTCCAAATAATTTAACTAATGCTGTTTATCCGGAGGAGATTAAGACACTCTGCAATCTGCCTGAACAAACAGGCTGTGTGAGAGTGTGTGTGTGTGTGAGTGTGTGTGTGTTACCTGAGTGTGTTTCCCTTTCAGACACAGTCGATCTGACGCTCAGTGTCCACACAATAACTCCTAAAATGTGACTGAAGCCGTCGAGCTCAACAGATTTTCTTCCTCTGCTTGTTCTTCAGATTTTATTGTTTGCTTCCAAATTAGATTCAAATGTTTTGTTTTTCAAGAGGATCATGTTGGGAAACTGGTTTGCAGCATATTAGTTGGAAAAAAAAGTGCAGAATTTCAAAATAAATGAGCAGAGATTCAACAACTGTACAGTTTTCTAAGAGACTGCTCTGAAAGGCCGAAGTGGAAACATCAAGTATCACAAAAAAAGAGACTACGACAAACGAAAAGCCAACTAAAGTTTGTAATAATTTACAAAAACGTTCGTTTTTAATTCCAGTAAATCAACAGAGTTTGTAAATTCTTGGGTCAAATTACTATCACCAATCATCTACCACAGTGATTCCCAACCTGTGGGTCGTGGCCCCCTGGAGGGCCGTGAGGGAATTGCAAGTCGGCCGACAAATCATTTCCAAAAAAAAAAAAGGTTTTATTTTTGCGGGGGGTCATTTTACAAAGATTCAAATAAACAAAACAATGTTTAAAATGCATATCTCAGTTACATTTTTGAGAATATTAACCCTCTGATGCATGAATCATGAAAGTCAGTGTCAGGATTTTTCCTTTGGGTGTTTTTATTTGTATCAAATCATGAAAAAAAGCTTTCCATTTTTTTTTTTCAAATATTTGTAACTGAGCATTCAACATAAAACAGTGTGAACTTAATGTGAATATGATTTTTTTTTCTTTTTTTGTTTGACTTCTTTCTTCCTTTTTGGTAATTTCATAAATAATCTTTTTTTAATGCTTTGCGAAACACTTTAACTCTCTTTCATCCATTTTAACACTGAATAATTTATAGTTTATAAGCTTTTTCACCCTCAAATGTTTGTCTATGACATGTTCAAATATATATATGTTTGGAAAAAAATTTGAAAACATTTTTTCAGGTCCTAAGAGGAATTGAAATATCTTGACACAGACTAATATGAATTTCCACCACATGAACCATTGAATTTAGGAGTAAATAACTTTTAAATAGGTGTCCACTGTAGTGACCACTATGCACCACAGGGTTAAAAATTTTAAAATAATCATATTAAAA
The DNA here is from genome assembly GCA_008086565.1 of Thalassoma bifasciatum. NCBI lineage: Eukaryota > Metazoa > Chordata > Actinopteri > Labriformes > Labridae > Thalassoma > Thalassoma bifasciatum. The sequence goes on along the minus strand of RPOG01005298.1, from coordinate 31,288 downwards.
AACAAGTTCCTTTAAGAGGGCTTGTTAGAGCTTAATAAGCAACAATGACCCAAAATGTCATTAAAAAAAGAATGTTATCAAACCCAAAACATAATAACTTGTCAAAAATGCATCAAAACTGCTAAGCCTGAAATGTGATGAGAAATAAAAAAGTAGTAAAACTTAAAATGTAATAACAGACTCTAAAAAGTAAAAGTTATCACATTATAATATCAGCATCTGTTACATTATTGACCAGTTGTAACATTTGGGGTTTTATGACATTTTTTAAAACAACATTTCAGGCTCATGATCTGCTTTTTCTGAACAATGGAGCTGATGGTTGTTGCAGGGTCGTCCTTCATGACTGAGGGCCCTGGCCTGGTTGCTAATGACTTGGTTTTTCAACAGGACAATAGAAACACTCACATCCAACATGAACAAGATAATTTATTAAGTGATGAACAAAAACAATGGAGCTTTTTTTAAGCTTTGATTTCTTTTTATAAGTTTTTTTTAAGCCTTAATCTTGAACTTTTTTTCCAAGATGGTGACTTGACCCACCAACCCACAGGTGATGAAATAATCTTCATTTCAGTCGTCGTAAATGAACTCCCTGAAAGTTGTCAGTGATGTAAATCTGATGCTGAAACTGTATCGTTGAAGTATAATGGAGCATTCTTTCTACATTTCTTTTAATCCTGGTGATGATGAACACAGTTGAAGGTCAGTTGTTACTCTCCTTTTCAAATCCACTCATCGCTTCAGAATAAAACACTCCAAACTTCAGCGTCCTTGGTCCTGGGAACAGACTCGGCAAAGTTCAGTCCTTGAGTTCGACACAAAGCGGCGCCTCAGACTCTTTTGTTGTGAAACTATTCAGCGGTCTCGAGGTTGAGAGGAAACAAAGAGAGCGAGAGACGCTGATGCGGCCGAATACAATATAGGAAGATAGTTTCAGATTCAACTCGACAGTTTCTCTAAAAGGATGCCGTTCATCGGTGAAATACTCAATTATTGTGCGTTTCTTTCAAAGGTGTGCTTCCTGCCCGCTTTGGTTCCTCCTAAACCAACGAAAACAACTTTTCTAAACTCTAAACACGAGAAGGCGCCGACTCTTTTCAAACCTCTAACTGACTTTCATTGATGAACATTCAAACCGAGCTGGAGCCTGATAATGAAATCATCTATTTAGAGTCATTTTCCTGCCAGTCCTGAGGCTAAATTTAATGTGTGAAGAGCGCTCTCTGCCAACTCCAAGTTTTCTGAGAATCTGTTGCTGTCGAGTGATTTAAATCTTCACAAATGGAGACAGAAACGTAGAGAAGAAGAATAATGTTTGGCTTCCAAACTGGACCGTGAGTCTAAAAGAAAACTTTGGAGGTGTTTCAGGAGACATTTCCATTTTCCACCTGGTTCCTTTGGGTCACATTTAGAAATAAAAGCTGGTATTTAACTACAAATAACTGTTGTCATCATGTGCAACCAGGATTCAGAGTTTATCATGTTTGAAGCAGCAAAAGGGGCAGATTCACTGACTTTGGCGCAAGGTTTTCAGAAGAGAATTTGTCCAATTCTTTAGACCAGTGGTTCCCAACCTTTTTGGGCTGGGGACCCAAATTGACATCACACATCTTTTAATCTGTGTTGTAAATACAGAGTTGCCAGAATTCGTGCACAAAGTGACCCTTTTATTTTTTCTGATTAGGATATAGACTTGATTCCAAGTGAACTTTCAAATTTAATACAATTTATACATCCCCATGGGACAATTAAAGGCACATAGAGCTGTAAACAATGTTAACAACCGTAGACAAAGATAGGAAGCAAACAGCTCAAAGTCCAGGACTGCAACGTAAATTGCTGCTTGAATTGCTAAGACACTGAACCAAGGAAATAAATTACTTGGATGCTACATACTAGAAATAACAAAATACCTAATGGTACTATATTAAAATGCTTAATAATATCATGCTTGAGACACTCCATAGTGCTAACTACATACTAAAACATAGAATACAGTTGGTCAGTGTGTTGTGTTTTAGTTTAAAAAAATAAATAAATAAATTACTGAAAAAACAACTTGTATCTGTATATATTTTTATCAATTACTAAAAATTTCAGGGGACCCTGTTAGGATTCCAGGCGACCCGAAATGGGGTCCCGACCCTAAGGTTGGGAACCACTGCTTTACAAGATCATCTCCTAAGAATCATATGAAGAAGATTGGTCACTGGTCACAGGTAAAGTTTACATAAGAGAAAGAAAGCAAGAAACAATGTAACAGACCACAATGTGAGGTAAGTGCCCCCCTGTCCCCCCTTTGTACACACCACTGGTCTCAAGTATGTTTGATTATGAGTAAAAGGTGTTATAATATACTTTTGAAAACAGTTCATAGTAATTTGATGCAGAAGTCTGATGTCGCAAAGTCATGAATGTGACTGTTTGTCCTGGAAAAAACAAACAAAAAAACACTGAGATCATGAATTTAAACCTGACAAAAATTCACTTTTTTTGCCACATTTCTCAGCAAGCTGTTTCAGCATCTGAAATTGAATGCAAATATACAAATGAGTACAAAATTTTCTACAAAATTTTGCATGTTTGCTTTATCAAGATGAGGAGAAGGAGGGGTTGGGAAACTGGTTTGCAGCATATTAGTTGGAAAAAAATGTGCAGAATTTCAAAGTAAATGAGCGTGGAAACATCAAGTATCACAGAAAAAAGAGAATACGACAAACGAAAAGCCACCTAAAGTTTGTAATAATTTACAAAAACGTTTGTTTTTAATTCCACAAAATCAACAGAGTTTGTAAATTCTTGGGTCAAATTACTATCACCAATCATCTACCACAGTGATTCCCAACCTGTGGGTCGTGGCCCCCTGGTGGGCCACGAAGGAGTCGCAAGTAGGCCGACAAATCATCTCCAAACAAAACAAATATTTATTTTTGTGGGGGGCCATTTTACAAAGATACAAATAAACAAAACAATGTTTAAAATGTATATCTCAGTCACGTTTTTGAGAATATTAAAACTTTTAAAATAATAATATTGAAAACAAGTTTCTTTAAGGGGGCTTGTTAGAGCTTAATAAGCAACAATGACCCAAAATGTCATTAAAAAAAGAATGTTATCAAACCCAAAACGTAATAAATTGTCAAAAATGCATCAAAAATGCTAAGCCTGAAATCTCAGCAAGCTGTTTCAGCGTCTGAAATTGAATGCAAATATACAAATGAGTACAAAATTTGCTTTATCAAGAGGAGGAGAAGGAGGAGCTACTTCCAGACATGGTAGCATCACTTCGTTCATATGTGTCCGGTGGTGACATCAAAACCAGCTTGATTTCAAAACAGCTGCTTGAGGAAAGATTTTCAGAAAAATGAGGCAAGTGAAGAGAGGAGAGGATGGATTTTTTTCAATATTAGCCGTAATATAATCTATGTAAAATGGATTTTGTGTAACATGGCAGCTTTAAATGATCGATGTCCGACTCTTTGGTTTCGTCCCTGTGCGACCTGTAAACTGTTTTACAGAGACAGAAGATCTGATGAGCAGAAACTCGCACGTTAAACTCTTATTCCACACGTCAGTATCTAAAGACCGCTGCCACTCTTCCTCTCGTCTCCTGCGACGTGTCAAAACTGCTCAAACCCGCAGAGACATTTTACAGGCGGGCTCTGAACTACAATTTACCTTGTCGCAGTCTTAAAATAAAAGTGCCTTGAGGCTTTTGTCTTCTCGTCCAAATGATGGTGAATAATCACAGGCTCCTGATTTTTAAAGAGAGCCCTCCAATCAGGGCTGACGGCAGGTTGACAGGCTGAATGAGCCCAGCCTGGAGAAAATCCAGCGCTGATGAATTAAGCTCCGCTCGCTTCTTTCATGCCTGCTTTTCATGTCGGGTTTCTGTCCACGTCAGTCTGCGTCGTTTAATTGCAGCTTCTTCTCTGAGCTGCTGTTAAACGTTAACGCACACGTACCTGACACGTGACGGTTTTTGTGAGAGTCCTTTAGAAAACGCGCTGACACCCTGTAGGAATGAACAGCTCCATTTTCCCCAAAATAAAGTTCTTTTCAAACAAGAACGACAAACATGCCTCATTTATAGCTCAGAGTCATGTTTTATTCTTGGTTTGTGGCTTTTCACCAACACAGGGGCCGTCAATTGAAATGAAAGACTCTGTTTTTTTTTTCTTTTTAATCCCAGGGTATAAGATTTAATCTCTGTGATTAAAACAGACAGTGATGGCTTTTAACAGCCAATGACTAATTTTGCCGCCTCAGGAGCACATCTCAAGAAGTGAATTTACATGAAAACAGATTTGAATTGTGTTTTTACTAACAAAAAATAAAAATAACTGACATAAAAAAGGGAAAATCTTTGTTTATCATCTCGGGTTTAGCTTCTTCATCACCAGTGGGAGTGTTGAATGGACCCTTTACGACCTGCGTCATCACAAAGATGCAGACACATTTCAGCAGTTATTGTTCTTCAAGCTGAACTTAAACTGAAAGCAGCTGAAAAAGTCGGCTTGTTCTCTACATAAACAAAAAAAATAACTGGAAACTAAACTTCTGACAGTTACAGAGCAGCTGGTGTTCTGGAGCAAAGAGTGACTGTGCTGATCAGAGACCTTCAGCTAAATGTTTCAGCCAGAATGTTTACGTGCAGTTTAAGAGACTGGACGATAAACAGTTCAATCGACACACTTTGACAATGTCAGTGGTGTGCATAGAGGGGGGCAGAGGGGGCAGTCCCCACCCTTCATGGTCAAATTGTTGAAAAATAGGTGCTAAAGTGCTCTCTTGGGAGCTAAAACACACTGAAGTGCCTTCTCAGGGAGCCATAATTTATGCTAAAGTGCCCTTGTGGTTGGTGAAGTACACTTATCTGTCCACTTGGCTGGTTCAAACATGACAAACTGCCCTCCTGGGAGCCAAAATATGCAAAAGTGCTCTCTTGGAAAACAAAACATGCCTTGAGGTGCCCAATTTGGTACCAAAAAACATACTCAAATGCCCTATTGAAGAGGAATTAAACATGCTAAATTTCCTCTTTGGGAGCCAAGACCCAAACCAGATGCCTTCTCAGGAGCCATAACATGCCTTGAAGTTCCATCCTTGGAGCTAAAACACACACCAAATGCCCTCTTAGGAACCAAAGTGTACTAAAGTGTCTTTTTGCAATTCAAAACACATACTGCATGCCCTCCCAGAAGCAAAACATGCCAAATCACTCCCTCAGGAACCAAAACATGCTTAAGTGCCCTCTTGGGAGCCACAAATATATACTCAACCATCCTCTTGGAGATCGAAACATGCTAAATTTCCTCTTTGGGAGCCATAACACACACCTCATACCCTCTCAGGAATCAAACCATGCTGAAGTGCCCTCTTAGGAACCAAAACATATACTCAAGTGTCTTCTTTGGGATCAAAATGTGCTAAATTTCCTCTATGGGAGCCAAAACACACACCAAATGTTCTTTTGTGAGCTAAAACACAAACCAAAAGTCCTTTTGGGAGCCAAAACACACATTTCGTGTCTTCTCAGGAACCAAAGAATGCTTAGGTGCCTTCTCAGGGAGCCAAAATACATGCTTAGAGTACCCTTGTGGTTGGTGAACCACACTTATACGTCGACTTGGCTGCTTCAAACATGACAAATTGCCTTCCTGGGAGCCAAAATATGCAAAAGTGCTCTCTTGGGAAACAAAACATGCCTTAAAGTCCCCTCTTTGGAGTCAAGAAAGATACTGAAATACCCTTTTGAGGGTCAAAATATGATAAATGTCCTCTTTGGGGGCCTAAACCTACACCAGATGCCTTCTCAGGAGCCATAACATAACTTGAAGTGCCATCCTTGGAGCTAAGACACACACTTCATGCCCTCCCAGAAGCAAAACATGCCAAATCCCCTTCTCAGGAACCATAACATGCTTAAGTGCCTTCCTGTGAGCCAAAATATATACTCAACTGTCCTCTTGGGGATGCTAAATTTCCTCTTTGGGAGCCAAAACACACATCTCATACCCTCTCAGGAACCAAAACATATACTCAAGTGTCTTCTTGAGCATCAAAACATACTAAATTTCCTCTATGGGAGCCAAAAAACACACCAAATGCTCTTTTGTGAGCTAAAACACAAACCAAAAGTCCTGTTGGGAGCCAAAACACACATTTCGTGTCTTCTCAGGAACCAAAGAATGCTTAAGTGCCCTCTTGGGAGCCAAAACACACACCAAATGTCTTCTTCGGACCTATAATACACACCAAATGCCCTCTTAGAAGCCAAAACACATACTCAAGTGCCCTCTTTAAAGCCAATAGACACACCAAGTGCCCTCTCAGGAACCAAAGTGTGCTAAAGTGCCTTCTTGGGGGCCAAAATAAATGTCAAATGGCCCCTCTGGTTGGAAAACCAAACTTATCTGCCCCTTTGGCTGGTTAAGACATCATAAAGTGTTCTCCTGGAGTCAAAACATGCTTAAATACCCTTCTCTATTGAACCAAAATATGTTCTAAAGTTACCTCTTGGGAGCCAAAATGTCTGTGCACACCACTGTCAGAGCCAATCATCTGATCATGTACATTAAGATCAGTTTGTGATCTGCAGGTCATGGCTGATTTTTTTTTCTGTTTTGCACTCAAAATATTTTTATCAGGTCATTCAATTTTTATCTGTAATCAATAAAGATGACAAAAACAAACATTTTAAAAACCACACCATATCATGAGTCTGTTTAGAGCAGGTCAGGATCTTAGAGCGTTCCTCTGAGACGCCAGACTGAGGAAGAGAAAAGATGTGTGTGTGAGTATGTGTGTGTTTGCCACTCTAATTGGCAGCACCTTCTGTCAATCACCGAGAAGGAAAGGTGGTCACACCTGACTTCACCAGTTTGATTGACAGACCCAGGGGACCAATCACAGCGCTGGACGGGCCTCTGACCACCTGAAGGAGAACTTTCTGTCTTTCTGCTGCTCCTCAAACACTTTTTTATCCTCACAGACAAGAAGCTGAACTTTTCTTTGTTGGCGTCTTTTATGCAGACTTTTCCAGCACACAGACGAACGTAAGAGCAGAAAACAAAAGAGGAGAAGATGCTTTGAACGCAGCTTTAAATGAGATCTGAAAAGTTTCGTGAAGGCTTTTACAGTAATGCACCTGTAATGGCTCGTGTGTGTGTGTGGTGTGTGTGTGTGTTTACACCTAGAACAAAGCTCCAGTTCAGACACATTCAGTATTAGTGAGACAGACGCAAATTCATCAACATTTTGTTGACACATCGAGCGAAAGAAAAGGAAAATCGTACAAAAGCGAGAGGTCAGAGGATCCTCGCTGACTGAAGATGGATGAAAATAATCTATAAGTGGATTCATTAGTCTAGAAATTGAGTAAATAGATCCTCAGACTGTTTTCTTACCATCCAGGTTTTTATCTAACAAACCAATCAGATGTTTCTTTCGCCTCAAGAGCTTTTCTTCAAACATCAATCTTTACCTCTTTTGACCTTCTTCCTCCTAAAACACGAGAGCAAATGAGTTCACAGAGTTTGAATATTCGTCTGTGTAACGGCGCCTGATCGACTCAGCGACGCACAAAGGTAAACAAACTTCGAGGTCATACTGTTATTATCCGTTTATGTTAACACGGTTCTCAGCGCTTTAATTCGACCACAGCAGGAAGTCGGAGTCTGATCAGAGTCCAGCTGCTCTAATGAGTAAAAATCTCCATCATTATCATTTCAATTAATCAGCCTATCTGTTTCTGAAATGACCTCCTGTTGGAGAACGATACGTGAACATAACTCTCTCACACGCAGAGTAACGGTGAAGCTGCAGGGCAGAGGGAGGAGGAACAGACGTGTTTTCTTCTCTAAAGCAGATTAGGGACAGGAAAATGGAAATTGGATTAGAGACGGAAAAGTTCCAGGGAGCGAAACGAATACAAACACAAACACTTTGGTCTCCATGGAGGCGGAGAAGAACTTCACCTGTCCACTCTTCCTGGATCTTCAGCTTCCACAGCGAAATCAATCTCCTGCATAATGTTTATCTTTTTATTTTCAGAATAAATGACAGTTTCTCTAACACAACAGGGAGAACAGCTTGCAGCTTTATGACTGTTCATGTGCAACATTTACATCAAGTGCAAAGTGAAAATTAGAAACTAAAAAAAAGAATTTTGAATTTCTGCTCGGTCAACTTGAGATTAAAAATTGCGCATCAAATATTTGGATAAAGTTAAAATTTTGATTTTTCAAACTCTGACACTACAATACTGAGTCTTATTCCAGAATATCAACGCTACTTCCAGGATACTGACTTGGATACAGAATCTTGAAACTTGACTTAGAGAAAGTTTCCTAGAATCTGAGAATACTGTTTGTCATTCTGGAATTCTAAATAAAGAAAGAAAATGTCAGATATTATCTAAAAAAGAGAAATCAGACATGAAAATCTATGTGCAGGAGATCTAGAAATCTAAAATAATCTGCCACTGTCTGTTTTTGTCCTGATCTGTCTCTGGGTTTGGAATGAAAGTCAAAAATATTCCATTAATCCCTCTGATACATCTGAATTGTGCAAATCTGACATTGATTCCAGAACTCTGACTGTGATTCTGGAATATCAGCTTTAATCCAGTAACAAAAAAGACTTCTATCCTGTAACACTTACTCAACTCCTGGATATCGACTTAGATCCTTTTATAATGCACTTAATTCTGGAAAATTGATCTGGATTTCAAAATACTGTAACTAACTCAAGAATACTGACTCTGAAATTGGTGTAATGTCTGATTTTGGAATGCTGACTCTGATTCTGGATTACTGACTTTTATGTCAGAAAACTGGACTAGATTTTCAGGTGTCTGACTATGATTCTGGAATACAAGCTTTTATACTGCAATATTTCCCCAGTTTCTGGAATTGAGACGAAGAACCTGGAGTGACATCTTAATTCTGGAAAACTGACTGACTGTCATTCCAGAACACATGACTGATTTTAGTATAAATCCTTTTATTCCAGGGTACTGACTCTGATTCTTGATTATTGCTCTAGAATGTGCAATATTGAATTTCACTCCAGAAAACCAGACTTGGTGTTTTGGAATATTGACTGATTTTGGAATACCAGCTTTTACACCAGAACATTCCTTGGCCTCTGGAATAGTGACTTACATTCTGGAATGATGTAATTGATTCTGGAATACTGACAGTGAATCTGGAAAAATGTTAGGGTGAATTCCAATTCCTGTCTTAACCCTCAATCTCAAAATGCTCCCGCGAAGTGTAAGTTCTGTCCTGATTCTCAGAATTTTAAGGTTGAGGGTTAAGTTTGAGGCTGTATCTCCCTCAATACTGAGATTCTCCGACACCACCCTTGGGAGCAAGGGCTACCCAGAATGCATTGCGTATTTTCAGTAAATAAACATGGCATCCAAAGCGGCAGAGAAGGCGAGCTACAAATATAGTATTTTCTTTGTTAATGGAGATATAAATATTACAAAAACCATTGTATTATCTTAGTTTAGACCCATTTTATGGATTATTTACCTCGTTGTTGCATAACATTTATTTTTATTTTACAATCTTTTGTCAATAGCGTCCGGTGCGGACAAGCCATGTTGCTATCGTTTAAGTTAGTTAACGTTACAAAATGGTCATTTTTCTCCGTGGTAATGTAATTGTTTATCAAGATAACACCTATATAACATGCTTGTGCCGATAATGGTATAAGATGACCGGGCTAATGTCATCTCCTGTAGCTGCAGAGTTATGTAACGATAGTTATAGCTGGTGTTTACCTTTCAATAAACTATGGTTTGCTGTGACAGCTGAATATGTCCGTGGTTGTGTTATTTATACAGATATTTTTATGATAACGCTAACCGAAGGAATAACTGACAGACAGTCCACAACAATTTCATTTGCATTTAAGGGGTGTCCCATTTCTAAGTCACAAGATACTTAACACTTGGTTTTGAGGGCGAACAAGATTGAGGGTTAAGAAAGGAATTGGAATTGGGCCTTAATGATTGTTAATGATACTGACTTTAAAAGTAGTGAAATGACTCTGACTCTAGAATATTGTCTCAGAATCTTAAAATCTATGCTTTCATTCCAGAATTACTGTCTGTGATTCTGGAACATTACCTGAAATTCCAGAATACTGATTCCAGTACACTGACTTTAAATGCAGCGTAATGACTCTGGTTTTAGTATGCTGACAAAGGTCTGATTCTAGAGTACTGACTTTTTACCTGGATTGCAAGATTTGGGGGAAAAAAAAGAAGAAGTTTTCCGGAATACAGTTTGTCATTCTGGAATTGTAAGTCAAGATAGAAAATGTCGGCTATCATTAAAAAAAAAGAAAAAATAAGACATGAAAATCTTTGTGCAGGAGATCTCAAAATTTAAAAATATCTGCCACTGCCTGTTTTTGTCTTGTGCTATAACTCTACGTGTCTTATATCCATAAAGAAATCCAAATAATGAGATAAAGTTTACTTATGGTTTCATACCGGAAGGTGATTTATTCCCCGTCTTGTCCTGAGATGCTGAAGTCTGTGTTAATGTTTGGTTTTATTATGACACTCGTTATTTTAACCTTGTGTGCAGTAACACGTGAAAACTCTTCATAAAGCAGAAATTAAACCACATTTTATCATGAGGAGTATTAAAACTGTATCACTGCATTCGTTTTTAAAAGGGAAAGTAGTTTTTATCCTCTATCCGAGTCCAGCTCACCTATCTTTAGATTCACTTTCTCTTAAATGAATTTCTGTCTGTGTGTTTACAGCTGGAAAAAAAAAAAGCATTACAGGGCGTGCTGCTGGGAATAAAAACAAGCGGTGGAGAGTGATGAAGCATCAGCAGCAGTTGATTAAAAATTAATGGCAAACAATACTGAGTAATAAAGTAGAAATTGCTCATCATTAAAAACAGCGAGCTATATTTTATTATTTACTGTGGAGGCGTCAGCAGTCGACCGTCTTCACACTCGCCGAGACGTTCTGCCTGCACCTTCTGACAGATTAATTAATATGCATTAATGGTCTGTGAAAACCTCGCCGTTTAATTTGGTGTGGGGTAATTGGAACAAGCGATAGTGTTTGGTGGCTGCAGATCCATTAAACGGCAGTCATTTTCCACAGGTATGAATTATAGATAGTTATCCCAGCGCTGCTACACCTGTGGACAAACACTGTTATTTTCTGTCTGAGGGGGGGGCAGGGTGCAGACGCAGGGTTAGGGGGGGGATCAGGGTTTATGAAAACAGGGTTTGAAGTCACTTTGACAAACGAAACACACACAGACATGAAACACAAACCAAAACCAAATCAGTAATTACAAAGATAATCTTTGTGAAACTCTGAGAAGTGATTCTTCATCACATTCTGACCTGAGATGATCACAAATAATTGTTTGAGTTTTTTTAAAGAGGGGTATTGTGCTTTTTTCCCCGTCTTTATTCTGTCCCTCTGGTGCCCCCGTAGCACCTTGACAAGACTTACAACTCACAATAAACCACTATTTTTCTCTCCCTGGTGTTTTAGCCTCTTTCTGAAACACTTCAGTTTAGCCGCTGTCTCTTTAAGACGGACCCCCTACAGGGCTACAGGCAGTCCTTGGTGTTTGAGGCTCTGCCCGTCCAATGCATCATGAAATGAGACCCTTATGTGATACCTCATCATATTAGCAAGTTTCAATCTCCAACTTTTGGAACTGAGCGTTTTGCATATGTAAAGCGAAATACCCCCTCTTTAAGTTTATCTTAAAAGCTTCTTTTTGGTTGTGTTTAAAGCTTATTAACAGGGGTGGAGCTAGATGGGGGAGTACTGGACACCTTAGATGCCATTCCAGTCTTTTTTTTGTCTGAAAAATTGACTTTTATTAACTTTATTATGTCAACTGGTTCCAAATAAATGCATCAAGTTTTGTTGAAAGCAACGGTATCAAGTCAAACTTACTTGATCCTTAAATTAATGTTTTTAACCAACTTTATACATTGATATGTACGGAGCCCCTAAAGAGACAAGAAAAGGTAAAAAAAAATAATTTCACGTGCGCACTTAAAACTTTCACATGCTCACCTGAAACTTTTACATGCTTACTGAAACCTTTTCAGGGGCGCACCTAAAACTTCGAGGTGCTCACCTGAAACCATAGTGTGCACCTGAAATGCTTCAGATGCACACCTGACAGTTTTCTTCTCTATAAAATGACAGTACAAGAGTTAGTGCGTGCATATTATCACCTGAGACTTTATTATAAGGACATTGCTGCTTTGCTTGCTAGTCGTCATGGTTATGTTGTTTCCGAGAGAAACCTGAAGAGAATTTTGAAGTCCTATAGTCTGTTTCAACGTTAAGGAGACACCACTTAAAACTTTCAGGTGAGCACGTAAAAGTTTCAAGTGCGCATGTGAAGTTATCATTATTATTTTCTACCTTTTCTTGTCCCTTTAGGGGCTCCGTAGATATGGAACCAGTTGACATTGAAAATGTAATTAAAGTCAATGATGTAATTTTTGGAGTGCACCTTTTGTCTGCGGCTGTTTCAGATACTTTGTGGTGTAAAGAAGTTGTGATCAATCTTCATTTTTATACCTCTATATCACAAAACACATCATAATCAGTGGACGCCATGACAGTCGGCTTTAACTGAGGTCCCTGCAAAAACTGCTCCCCCTGGTGGCTGGCTGCAGTATAGGTCAAAATCTCTGTCTCCTCATTCATTCCAGATGAGACGTGGTAAGCCTTAAAAAAATGATTACACCTGGAAGAAATGTTTCTTACATCATTACGCTGCAGTGATATGAAGATGTTATTTAGCTGCTTTGTTTTCAAGTCCTCTTTTAATCTGAGGAGTTGGTTTTTCATTAGTTATTTGACGTTAAAAACGGGTTATAAGTTCGTTTTTTTGATGATTGACAGCTGCTGTCTTTGTGTTGTTTTTAACTGGGGATATAAGAAACTTTGGAAAAGAGAGCCAAAAAGAGGATAGACCTTTAAAAAAAGAACGAATAAATATGTTTATTGCGTTTTTGTTACCTGGTTCCAGTAACGAGGTTCTTTTAGCTTCAAAGCTGTTCAACGGGAAAAAGCAGAGTCACGCTTTTAATTCTATGTACAGTCTATGGTTTTGACCTGTTAACTTTGCATAAAATTTTAATCCCATAAACAGAAAGCCAACATCAAGACAAGATAAGACGTCTTTTTTCATCTCAACCCAACATGAGGACAGAACTTTGCGGCATTTATCAAGTTACAATGGAGAGAGATAATGTAACTTTAACAGGTAGAAACCTCGGACAGAACCAGACTCTTAGACAAGAAGAGAGACAAACAAACAATAACAAACAAACAAAGGGATACAGACACTTTACAATTATCTTCTTTCACTGCTCTGTGTCTTCGAACTGCTCCAAATGCTGACAAATAAACTTTTTTCATTTGAGTTTAACATGATTATGGAGTTTGGTTTAATCCAAATATCCAGCATTTATACTCTTATTTTCATTGTTTACATGATGAGCTGGAGTTAAGGCCCTAAAGCAAAGTGGAGGGATTTTGACATTTTGACCCTTTTAAAACCTAAAATCACGACTTTTAAGGACGGTGTCGTTAATTCTTTTTGTTCGATTTTTAATAAATGCCACTGTAAGCTGTTTAACTCAGTGTTTAAATCTCTTTAATACCCTTAAGAAAAGCTTTTTCACCCTAGAGCAGCGTGAATGAAGATATTCCTGCACAATTCAGCAGTTTAAAGAAGCTTTTTAAAGAGAAATACCTTCAACGTGAGGCCTGAACTACTCGTTTAATGAAATAATTGTTTAAAAACGTCTCCTCAGACAGCCACCGGGCTCTGTTAAAGAACAAATGTGGATTTGTGAATCACGCTTTCTAAACACTCTGATTTACATTATCTGATTTAAGCTGTAACATCTGGGCCAGCAGCTGCTCTTTAACCCAAATAAAACACAATCTGCTGCTCGTTTCTGTGTTTAAGGCCTTTAAATGGACATTATGATGCTGCTTCTATTAGCGGGGCTCAGTAATGAAAGCAGATTTCACAGATTAAAAAATTTAGACGTAAAGTGGAAATTCGGGGTGAGCCGAGGGGAGGAGAGTGAAAGCAGACGCCGGCTGATTTCCATCCAGTTATTGTGTGTAATTGTCATTTCTCCTCTTTTTTTTTCCCGGAGCTTTTTAAAGGAGTGATGATGCTGTGTTAACACAGTGACTGACAGGCTGAATAATCACGGCGTGCTCATCTTTTCAGCCGTTTGTTATTCAGAAGAAAGAAATGAAAACATCAAAATAGATTGTTTTAAAAAGGGAAAATTATAAAAGAACAAATCAAGTGAGAATAAAAACACAGGGGAGATTATAAAAATGGATATAGTTAATTTCACTGCTTTTCAAAGGAGCCAGCAGGGAAATAATCACTGTCAAATCTGATCAAACAGATTTCACAAACAAACACAATTATTTCAGACGCACGGCTTCACAGTGTGACTGATTTATTTTTTTTCTCACTTCTCCGGTTTTTTACTCTCCGTCCCGACGGGCTGGTGTTTGTTTTTACCGCTTTGTGTTTTTATGTTTGAGCTCAGCCGTCTTTCATCACGAGCGCAAATTAAAGTTTGAACTTATCGCCGCGTTCTTTGCTTCGCCGCGAACCAAATCAAATTTAAATTACAGCAAATCAAACTAAAAGTCTCAACAGTAGGATGTCAAAGTGTTTTTGAAATATTCACGACGTCAGAGCGGGAGCTGTTTGATTTCCAGACGAGAAATCACAGCAAACAAAAAGATCTACCTTTCTAAAAAAAAAAAAAAACACACCAATAACGAACCAGGAGCTTTAAATATCTGAACACACACAATTCACTTTGATTCATGCACTGAAACCAACACTATGTAGTTTTTCAAACATAATATAATCCTTTGATATTCTTTGTCATGATCCACCACTTTACAGTGAGTTGAATGACCCCTCTGTCGTGGTCTGTGTTGCTTTCACTGGTGCTATGTAACTTGGAGGTGGATGGTAGGAACCCTGCCTCACTAAAAACTACAAGTTCGAACTGTTTTACAGCAAACGTCACTTCCCCTTCCCCAACATGCTTGTGCCGATAATGGTATAAGATGACCGGGCTAATGTCATCTCCTGTAGCTGCAGAGTTATGTAACGATAGTTATAGCTGGTGTTTACCTTTCAATAAACTATGGTATGCTGTGACAGCTGAATATGTCCGTGGTTGTGTTATTTATACAGATATTTTTTTGATAACGCTAACCGAAGGAATAACTGACAGACAGTCCACAACAATTTCATTTGCATTTAAGGGGTGTCCCATTTCTAAGTCACAAGATACTTAACACTTGGTTTTGAGGGCTACTAAGATTGAGGATTAAGAAAGGAATTGGAATTGGGCCTAATTGTGCTCTCCTCATTATGAGCTTGTAATCATTTGATTATGTGAGAAATGAACAAATCCATACTTTCTCTGTAAGTTTTAAGTGTTCTCTCCCAGTCAAACACACTTGTACTCGCTCCACCAACAGTTGCTGTGATCTTCTTGCTGATTTTTTTATGCTCTTATCTTTTCTTGCTAGAGAGAACTGTGCTCTCCCCACCTCATCCTGTTGGTGTTGGCGCTTTAATTCTGCTGTTCAAAGTCAAATAACTCAACGTTATCTTTGAGTTCTTGTACTTAAAACAAGGGGAGATTAATTACCCAGGGTCTTAATTTAAAACTTGGTTCCTACTGTTGAGAGTTTCTGGTTCCTGCAGTGGAAAAGCACCTTCTGTTCTTTTTTTTTTAGCGTTCACAGCTCATGGCAGAGCTGGAAATTAGTGTCCACATCATTAAAGTTCCTGTGTATTTTAAGCTCCTTCGTGCCTCATCACTGGCAGGAAGAACAAACCAGGGCTCCTGTATTTGCTGGACTCTCACCTTTCCACCCTCTTATCAGCGGAGGTGTGTATATTCAGGTCGTTACAGCAGAAATAATCCGCTGTGGAGCCAGAGCTGCGAGTCTTGCATCAGCGTGCCTCGCAGCTCTAATGATTTGCAGCTTCATGGTTCAATTTGCAATAAAAAGAGTCGTAAGACAGGAAATGGAAATAAAATGTGATGACAGAGCAACAACTTCTGACTCCTGTTTGTGTTCCTCCTCCTCCTCCTCCTCCTGCTTGGCTCGGTACAGTCGGATGAGCTCGACTGTCACACTGTTAGAATAACAATAAACAGAAAAGTGCCCCTGAACTCCCTCTGAGATAAGTGCAGCTCTGAACGTGCCGCCGTCAGCTTTTGTTGAAAGCCGCAGCCTGAAGATCGAAGCGTTTCTTTCTTTGTATTAAACTCCTGACTCAGCGAGAAGTGTCCCCGGCCTGCTGATGTTGGTGGCGGAAAAAAAAAAAGACAGATGAAGAAGTGATATTTTCTTTTGCTGCTGCTTCTTCTTCTTCCTCGTGCGTCTTTGAAGCGACTCTGCGAGTTCAATGAAAAGGCGATGCAGTGTCCGATAGCTGCGCCGCTAAAAGGCCTGAGTGTGGTTCAACACTGCCGGAGCTTCTGGTCCGATAAGAAGTGAAGATCAGAAAAGACAGAGAAGAAGAGGAAGAGGACGAGAGGAGAAGGAGCGAGACAGGAGTGTTAACCCTTTACATTCCACCCAGTTCCAGCCATTATACCATGCTATGATTTTAAAGCTTAAAACTGATTAATTTTGACCTTATGGTTCTTCAGTTACTCCTTTTTCAAAAGATTCAAGTCTCTACTTTCAGAAAATATCATGTCTTTAATTCCACATCAGGATAAATGCAGCTGAAACACCCCTTTTCCTACATTTTTTAGTAACAACTTTTTGAACATCATTAACTTCAAGATGCTTCATGTCAGACATGAAACATCCACCACGTCACTTCTAAAACTTCTCATCTACATATGGGTTAAATTTGGGGGGGTTTTTTTTAGGTATAACCTTGTAGGAGTTAGAGAGTTTTTAGTCTCAGGTGACCAAACACTAGCAGATGTGTTCCTGTTCGTGCAAACAAAACCAGCTTCGTCAGTGCTCACTGTCCTCTTTGTAGTCAACTTTGCTCTTTGTGGAAAAGTTAAAAAAAAAAAATAATGAGATTGTAGTTCACAGTCACTTATTGTTCCTCTATATGAAAGTGAATGAAGACGCACAACAATAAAAAGGTCTCGCCAATGATCTAAATGGCTACAGCTGCTTCCTGTGAAGTGTAAGGTGATTGGTTACTGTAGGAGTGAGTGACAGGCCTGTTAGCCAATAAACGACCCTCTAATAGAGAAATTACACAAGATTAGTGTGTGCTATTGGTCGGTGAAGTAGGGAGCACTTGTTGTCTATCACAAGCTGTCCTGGGATGAAAACTCAACAGAAAACAATGGAGTCACTTTAGTCTTGCAGCTAGAAGTCTAAGGAAATAAAATACGCCAAGTTTTGTCAGATTGACATTGAGGAGGAAATACTTTAAGACTGTGAAGCTGCTGTTATTGATGAGAACGGACACGACAGACAGACAAACAACGGACTTTACAGGAGAAATTTCACCACTTGGAATAATTTGATGAAACAACACTTTTGATATGTTTGAACTCTGGATTCCTCTGGTGGAAAGGAGAGTGAATATTCAGGGTACGGGCGTCAGGATGTGATGTAATGACCCCAAACAGGTAGGACGTCCACGTTGTTGTGAGTGATTCTTTCACTAATTACGTTTTGTTGGGGAAGAAAACTGTGAAACAAACTCAGAGACTGAAACGTGAAGAAAGCAAACTTTCACAGTGTTTGATGAAGGCGTGACTGTTTATACTTTGATGACGTCAGAGGAATAGCAAACGGTTCGCCGCTGCGCCAGTGGAGTGTGACAGCAATTACGAATACGGTCGTCCAACCCTTACTAATAGAACGACAGACCAACACCGCCAACACATACCTCCGGACTGTCGTCGGTCTCCGAGCCGAGTAATTTACAGCACAGGAGTGTGTGTACGTGTGTGTAAGTGTGTGTAAGTGTGTAATGTTCTCCACTGAATCCTGACATGCCCTTTCCCACCTGACTGCCGACTGAGCAGCAAACTCTGAGCTTTTGTCACATTTTAATATTTCATCATCTTTGCGCTGCTCTGTAGTTTACAGTTGTTTTCTTTTCCCCTCACACTCAAGCGCTCCACGTCTCTTTAAAAAAAAAAAAAACCTCCCGTCCCTTAAAATAACCTTATTTTTGCTTGACATTTCCTGGAATTAATGTCAAACCATCTTAAAATTAGTTAAGGGAGTTATTAATGAAGAAGGAAGAGAGCACATTAATTTTGCATGACTTTTTCAGACCTTTTTAAAAACTGCACCGCCGTGAAGTCGAAGCTTTATTCAGCCGGACTTCAGAGAGGAGCAGGCATTTGTTTCTTTTCCTCTCATGTTTTAAGATATTAACATGGATTAAACTCTGTTTTTTTTTTATTTTTTAGATGACTTCAGACAAATGTACAGCCTCATAAATCAAACTGTTTCTTATAAACATTCTGAATGCTGCAACTCCACTGTATCACTGTCTTTGTTTTCACAAAGCCTGAAGTCCCATGAAGGTTTTAGAAGTCAGACCAAAAAAAAAAGTAGTTGCACTACACCATTAGACCAGTAGAGGGCTGTAAGTCAACAACTGGGGCCATGCAGCAACAGTAAAACCACAGCAGGAGACAGATGAGTTAGCAACGTTTTGATCCTGATTTATCAGACTTGTTGAATCGACATTTGAGAGGAGACAAGTTTAGAGTTTACTCCACCTCTAAAAGCTTGTTATGGTAATTTTGAAACTGCTTCGTTCGACAAAACCACCATTGATGCTTTTCCTTTCTGAATGGGACATAAATTAAAGATTCAATTTGTCTGCTCATTTCTAAAACCACCAATACCAATGTGATTTCTTACTTGTTTTCTTACAGTGGCATGCACAGACATTTTTGAGGGTGGAACAAAAAAAAAAAGGCAAATTTAATGCTTGTTGCAACTCCTGAGAGAAAGGCACTTCAGTGTTTTTGCTCCCAAAAAGGTAAATTCAGCACAAGTTTGGAACCAAGGAGAGAACTTAAGCTTGTGTTTTTGCCCCTAGGATAGTTTATCATGTTTTAACCAACCAAAAGGGCACTGTAACTCAAGTTTGGCAACTTGG
Source organism: Thalassoma bifasciatum (assembly GCA_008086565.1). Taxonomy (NCBI): domain Eukaryota; kingdom Metazoa; phylum Chordata; class Actinopteri; order Labriformes; family Labridae; genus Thalassoma; species Thalassoma bifasciatum. The sequence continues at coordinate 12,086 of RPOG01005298.1, read as the reverse complement.
GCGCTCTTCCCCCTGCCGGACAGTACGGCCTGCAGTCACAATACTCCAATATGAACCAGACTTAAGCATGATTACCGACACATGCGTGGCCCTCCAACATCATTACAAAGCATCTGTTTCCAAGACTCGGTCTAATCAGTTGGAGAGCAAGAGCATTTTTACAACTTTACTCACTTTTCTAGCTCATTTTAGAAATGTGTCATTCGTGAATGATTCATTCTGGGTGAACGAACTGAACCAAATCACTTACTTGAAAAGATTTGTTCATTTATGAACTGCAGTTGCACTTCCCTCTCTTGTCCCTGTCTCTCTTAAATGTTCGAGTCAGCCCCCCCTCCCCCACCCATTAATGCCAATGACCGTAATGACTCAACAAACAGGACAGAGTCGGTTGGAAATCCTGTGTCACCTAAGCCCGCCCGTACTTCTCCCTCTCATGTCGGCAAACTTGATGAGGTGGTGAATTAATTCTGATGGTCTCAAATAACGTTAAGTTCATGAATGAATCACTGACAAACTGAGAAAATCTGAACTGGAGCTCAGAATCAGTGATTCATACTGAACGAACTAAACGAACTGAATGACGTGAACGAATCGCAGACTGAACTGAAGCTCTGTGTCAGTGATTCGTGTTAAACGTACTTAGGTTACATACATCCAGTACGTGAACAAATTGCGAACTGATAGAGAGAGACTCAGAACGGAGTAAAGCCCTTGACTGGTCCTGAAAATGTATATAATGTATAAATATCAAACACTCTGTACACTTTCTGATAATATTTTTTTACTTTAAAGTTGATAATTATAATGTTGTAATGTGTCTAATGTACAAAGACAGTCTATTTTATTCCTATTTTATTCCTATTTTATATTTTGCACTTACATTTTCTTTATGTCACACCTGCTTTGGCAATGTAGACGTATTGTAGCATCCTGGCCATTCCCAAGGGATTGTGGGAATACTCTTATATAATATGTGTTTGGTGTTGTTTGTTGCGCCTCTAGTTTGCATAACCAGAGGCGCAACTGACTTGTCTCTTTACTTCACACCAGGTTGAGTCAGTTTGGTAGGTGCTCGTTATGTTACTTTTTGGTTTCAAATCTCACATTCATTTAGAAAAAAAACAAAAAAAGCTTATTATCCTCTTATTTGATGTTGGATTTGTTGAATTTAAAAGCAGCGTCTGTTTCTGTTTGCTGTATTTTGTTGTTTGATATTACGCACCAAGCTTGTTTTAATCTAAAATCACAATTTAAGTTTCCTCTTTTCTGAAAACGACATTTTTATTCCATGTTTTTTAAGTTTCCCATTTCAGAGTATGATGAAAAACCGTGATTAGAAAATGAGCCCAAACCTAATAAAACAGTGAATGTGAGTTATGTCCCTGATGGCGATGTGGGAATTCCAATAAAAGCAGGAAATGTAGTTCAGCCTTCAGTCAGTTCATCAGTTTAATTACTTTCACTAAGAATTCATCAACTCTTTGGGTTTAATTATAATCTTACCTCCTAAATGTTCCTCTTTCTAATCTCCCTGAGCTGATCTGAAATGTGTTACCTCTTCTCTGGAGTCCAGAGGAGACGTGGAGCTTTCTGCCTTTTTTTTGCAGGCGGACAGCAGTCGGGGTTTGTAGCGAGCAGCTAATCCTCCAACTATAAAGGTCTGTGTAACCTTTCTAACACAATTTCACAAAAGACTGCTCTGTTTGCTCTGCTCTCAGAAATAAAGCTAATTATAAAAACCCGCCCAAACGTCTTGACCTTTCCCTCTGGGTAATTACAGCTTCTCATTTCTCTCCTGTTATTTATTTATATCCTTCTTTCCCCGATGTGTTTGTCCTCAGTGCGGCCTCACGACGCAGCCGATGACAAAAAAACAGATCAAGAAAAGGTGAAGATAGAGAAAATGTTAAAGCTGGAAACACTTTGAGGACACACATACAGTTTGGCTGTGAAGGACAAAAACCACAAAACCACCTCTTTCTTTCCTTCTTTCTCTTTCCTGTCCACATGCAGCAGTTATTCTGCAGTGATCTGTTCAAACCTGAGAGTCTATCAATAAAATGAAGAACCAGGTTACGTTTGCTCTGCTTGGTGAGGTTGGAGTTGGTAGATGAGCACTGGTAGGACACAACCAGGATTCACTAACATCACAGACATGTATCAGAGCACTGAGCTGTGAGTAGCTAAACTAAATCTAGCGACTACTAAACTACACTACAAACTCATAAAGTTTGTTTATCACGTTTCAAACAACAGAATAACTGTGGATAAATACATGACCTCGTTGCGTTGTAACGGGCAAAAAAATTGTCTCATACGAAGAAAAGTAGAGCTTTTCCATAACAAATACGACAGTTTGTGAATGTCCTCTCAACTTAATTCTTCTAACTCAACTTTTTTTTTTTTTTTTTTTTTTTTTAAGTATCCTGAGCAGAAAGTGTCCAACGGCCCTTTTCCACTATACAATTCCAGCCCCCCAATGCCGACTCTACACGGTTTGTTTATCTTTTCCTCTAGCCCGACTACAGACTCACGGTGGGCGTGGATCTTATAACACAGCTGCGCTAAAGTGCTGCGCAGAAGTGCGTGCATGTTCATCTATAACGCCACACAAACATCATTTTGTACTAACATATGTGCCACCGTGGTCTTTAAGGGATAAAAAAAACTTTAAAAAGATTTCATTAAAGTAATACAGTGGCTCAATGTCGGTCGTCATGACAACGGAGGTAAACAACAGCCTGGTGCTGCTGCACACGGAGGAAAACGAAGGAGCTGCTTCCTGACATCAACTCTTCCCTGGATCCAGTGAGATCACTTTAATTTTTGATTTTTGGGCCTGGTATAGCAGAGATTTGTTGTTGATCAATCATTCTTCTTTGAACTGGTTTTCCTTTTTGGTTCCCTGTGGATTAATGGACTGATTGGTGCTTAAAGACTCTCGTGGCAGACAGATCGCTCCTGCACCGACCAACTTTGATTTAATTTAAAAGACTCTTTAAACCAAACTATCTTTGCTGTTAACTTCTTTTTGCTTTAAAAAGGACTTTTAACTTCTTTAGGAATCATGAAGGAGCATTTTCGGGCTGTATTTTGTCTTCATTCAGTCTGGTTCTGTGCCGTCAGGTTTAAATGTCATTAAAAACCCGTCGCTGACTTATTCCTTTGCCTCTTGTAAGTGATTTGTACAGAGTCAGAAAGTGAAGCTCCAGGGAGAAATTTGTATCTTTGGTATGCAATCAAAAATAATGGATTTTAGAACAAGAAATATTTGCAAAGAAAATTGTGATTTCAAAAATCCAAATAATACCAATAAATAAGTTTATGATTCAAATATTGTCTTGTTAAATCCACTTTTTTTCCCCAGGTATAAAGTTGTCTTGAACCATGAAAAGTAGATTTAAAAAAAAACTGGATGGGTTCCTCTCAGTCACTTTAAGGAAAATTTTTATTTCACCCTCAATCTGTTAAAGTGAAAAGTAAATATTTTTGAAATGCTAAATAATTTTTGTGTGGACCAGAATGTGCCACAGACAAAAGTACAAATTAATTCATAAATCAAAACACATATAGCATAAAAACAGATTATCAAACGAGAGATTTTTGATCCACTTGTTGAAGAATAAAATATTGAAGTACCAAATGTTGAGTATTGAGGAGCTTAAAAGCTGTAAACTTTCATTTCAGCTGTAAAGCTTTTTTTAAATTCAGTTTCCAGCTCTTCGGCATTGGCTTCATATCAAGCCTGGAGTTGCTGCTTGGTTTTTATCCATCAAAACAAAACACTTATGAACAAACACTCCTGCAAACATGTTCGACTTCACTAAAAACCCAGTTTCCATGAGTCGCCTCTGTTCCAGAAAGAAAGTAAAGATAGAAAGTGATTTATTTCAGACTCTGGAGGTGTTTGCTGTTACATCATAAACAGGTCTTTAACAGTGACGGCTGTTTTATAACCAGGCTGCACTTTGATGTCAGATTCCTGAATGAAGCGAGCAGGAATTAAAAATTCATCAACAGTTTTTAATGTGAGAACACAAATTAACAAACGTTAATATGAGGGAACGGTTATTAAAATCTTCGCCAGCGTTGTCCCCGGCTACACCAGGCTGCAGGGTTTGGAGGATGCTTTGGATAATGGCTTCACACAGTTGTACTTAGTGTTGATGGTTGCATTAATTAGCGGAGCTGTCGTCCTCCCACGGCCAACACCAGAACAGGAAGCCACTTGAAAAATGGACGGGCGGCATCCAGCAGCGCCTACGTTCATTCTCACACTCGTCTCAAACGTTTCAGCCAGCATCAGTGGCTGTTGGAGGATCCAACAACAGCCTGTCGTCGTGTTGAATTAGACTTGTTTACTGAAAACAACCAAACGCTCGACAGGAGCTGAAGGGAGAGGCTTTCGTTTGAAGTGTGATTAGGAGCGAATCTGTTCAGTTACTCAACATTTACAGAGTGAACAGACAAACAACCACGCTTCTTCTTAAAGACGCTGTTGGGTCAGTTTTTCCCAGAAGAACATGAATCCAACACCAGCATCTGGACCCAAAGTTTCTCTGAAGTCTCAAAGATCATTTCCAGTTTTAGTTCACACAAAAACTTCTTGTGAGTGTCACTGTAATTCAACCAGATTTTTCTAAATCAGTGGTTCCCAATCTTTTCCAACTCAGAGCCCACTTATAAAGCTAAAAAATGTTTGAGACCAACCTCCGACCCAATAAGTACAGCTGCTTTTTAAAACCCCAAAATGTAACAGACTCAAAATGTAATAACTGGTCATTAATATAACAGATATTAAACCAAAAAACGAATAACTTTTTGCCCAAAATTTAACAACTTGTTACATTATGGGTTTTACTATATTTTTTTGTAACATTTCTGGCTCAGCACTTTTGTTACATTCTCAAAAAGTTTTAAAATTTGGGTTTAATTACATTTATCTTTATTATATGTCAGGTTGTGTCACCTATGGGGCTTTAACACACCTTAGAGAACAGTTATCATACATGAATATCTGAACTGTTTTAATTTCTTTTAGAACTTAAGTTTTATTTTAGATGTTATTCTGTACATTTGTATTCTTTTTAACAAAAAATGTGTACCTTGTATCTTTATATAATTACACTCCAATAAAATCTATATATTAGACTATTTTGGAAATGATTTCGTGGCCCTCTTGCAATACCTTCACAGCCCACCAGGGGGCCATGGCCCACAATCGTTGTAGAGAATATCAAAACTTTACATTTTTGGAAACTTTATTGAATGAGCAATCAGTTTCGGTTTCCATTTTCCCCGATTTCTATGAGGCCACTTTCTTAGATTTTATGTATTTTGTCAATACCTGTTATATTATTTCTTGTTTTATGTTCTGTTACTTAAACTTTGTGAGTTCAGCTCAGCATTTTATCTAGTCTTCAGCGTCTTGAGTTGCCTGTTTGTTCTTCAGCCTCAAAGTTGATATGTCACTGCTGCATGCCCCAAAACAACACACACATTTTTAAAGTTCATCTTCCTAAAGTTTGAAGGTATAATTGACGGCCAATGATAAGTTTCTGCAAGACTTGGATGTGTATGACAATCCAAGTCAAGGAAACCAACCAAAGAAACACACCCCTTAAAAAAACAAACAGAAAATGTCCATCCAATGATTCTACCAAAATGGTAGAAAAAGTAAAATAAATGGCCTACTGAGATTTTAAACTTTCAAAACAAAACTCTAAACGCCCTTTCTTTTCCCCCACACACTCACACAACTCTCCTCTAAACACTCACACAAACACAGAGCAGCCAACTGAAGGTGTTAACTGTCCGTGTGTCACACACTGACTGAGGGAAAGAAACTGCTTTTATAGAGCAGCAGGCTGATGAACACAGGTGTGATGAGGACAGGTGAACGAGGACAGGTGATCTCAATGAGGCTCGTTAGGAGCTGGAGGTCAAAGAAAACCTGTAGACCACCAGGCTTCATTGGTGTAGTTGTTGCCAGTAAAAGGTTTAAAAGTGGGATTTACCTGAATATTAGGCTCAGTTTTTGGAAAGAGACCAGCGCTGTGAACTTTACCTGTGACCGGAATAAATGGTGAACTGAGATTAACATTAAAGAATCGTTTTGGCAGCAAAACCACTATTTTCTGAGCCAAAGAAACCAATGGCAGTCACATAAATAAGTTATATTCATCAATTTCATTTTCAATTTTCAATTTATTCGATTAGCATTTAAAGACCACGCTCAACAAATATATCATAGATCCAAATATCACATAATGGTTGAAGCTAGTCGATAGGGTGTAGGCTGAAGCTTGTGCTTACTTTGCCGACCCGGTTTGCAAAAAATAAATAAATAAAACAAATAAAAACATGTAGAAATAAACTTAATCAACTCAATTACATGGTCTGAGTAACACCATAAGTTTTCTTATTGGAGAAAAGATATACATTTTCAAAACATATTATAGTAGTAAAAATAATCCAATGAAATCCAATATTACAGCAATATTACAACCAAACACAACCCAAGTTCCAATATTTTGTTGTTGTTTTCTTCACATTTGATTTACATATTTTCTTATAACTTTGGTTTAAACATGTTTTTAAATGAAGAAAGTGAATTACACATTTTTAATTTACCGTCACAACTATTCCATAAGTTGACACCTTTAACAGAAACTTGTTAGAGTGAAATGTTCTGTTTTATTGAATGTTTCATGAAGTTAGTGTCCATTTAGCCTCGAGACCCAGATGGTATCTCAGCATCTTTGGAAATCTTTCAAATTAAGGCAGAATTGAATAAAAGCAGGGGCTTGGACTTTCAGAATAACTTTTAAAAAATCTGCCATTGGAGTAAGAAAAATGTCTCAGTCTTTTTTTTGTTTTTGCTTTTTTTCCCCCTGTCCCTACTTTTTAGGAAACATCAGATTCAAAATGATTCCTTGGCTTGTGTTTTATGGTTTGTCCTTAGTTATGGTTTCAGTTATTGTTTGTATTGTTCTTAAATTGTTTTTAGGAACAATGAAACAATGACTTAAGTGTTTATACCTGTTTTTTTTTTATCCTTGTTGTAATGTTTTGTCCATATATGTTGTCAGCTGTGGTTGTTTTTAAAGTGCTTATAAGTGAATATTTACGCAAGTAAATAGATACAATTGAGTTTATCGGTTTGAACAATAAATATCTTATCTTTGTGGTGTATTCAATTGTATTAAACAGGATTTGCAAACATTTTTGTTTATTTCTTTTGTTTTATGAAGCGTCCCAGCTTCATTGGAGTTGTGATTGTATAAAATAAAGGTGTACTAAAAGAATAAAACCAAAAAATAAATATCTTTACGTGAGTGCTTAATATGGATGGATGGCTGAAAAAAAATGTCTCAACACATCTGTGACTGGGAGCATTGGATCCTTGGTTCTTAAAATGTTTTATTTACCTGAAAAGAAAAAGTTTTATGTTGTAACAAGCTGAGATGTTGATAAAAATATTTTTCACGGCAGCTGTTTTACAAAATCCAAGATGTTAGCAAATGGTTTTTCTGATGGTTTATACTGTACAGTTTCTGAAATTGTAAACTTTTATACTCTACAAAAATCCTCCTGAAGTTAAAATCCAAACACAGTGAACCTCACTCTTCATCATCTTTATGCAAATGAACCATATGATGCTGGCGTGCTGCGGCTGATGACATCACGAGGGACACAAATGTTCACGATGCCTTCACTGACTCTGGCACCGCGGGTGAAAACTAATGAAAGCATCTCAGAGTGAATCGGGGCACAAATTTACTTCCCGCGACGCTCAGCTCACCGCCTGCCGCCGCCGCCGGCAGCAGCTGCTGATGGAGATGATGGTGATGATGATGATGGTGGCGGCGGCGGCGATGATGATGTAGCAGAAGGGCCTGCAGGAGTTTATGATCCGTGCAAATGGAGGCAGGAATCTGCATATTGTTGCATATGAGTTTGTCTAATGGACGCCCACACGGAGCAGAGACGATAATAATAGAAGAGGAAAGGCGAGCCGCACGAAGAGCACGCCAACATCAGGAACATGTAGATACACACACCGCCACACACCTCTGCACCGCTGCTCAGCTCAGGGGGAGGGAGGGGAGGAAACAAGCAGGAGAGGATTTAAACGAGGAAGGACTCAAAAAAGAGGAGATAGGAAGAAACAATGAGGAGATAAAAGGAGGAAACAAGAGGGAAGAAAGGTTAAAGGTATCATTTTCAATTCGCCGAATATTATATAAGAATAAAAAGTTTAAACTGTAGCAAACTTAAATCATATTGTATGTAGAGGTTTAGTGCAGTAGAGAAAGAATAACACTGCAATCAAACAGAGCAAACAAGTTTTATGGGATCAACTGATAATGTGAATATTAACAAACATATATAAAATTATATTTATGAGTCTGTTTCTTTATTTTATGGAAAGAAAAGTATCCTCCAGCCTCTCACAGCTTCTCCCTCCCCAAACTCACAAGTCACTTAAGGATTGCACTTTTGTTTTAAAGTGTTTGGGGCATAAAATGATTTCAGCCTTTGAATATCCTCGACCCCAGGATGTTTTCCCAGCATCCTCTAGTTTGGAAAAAAGATGATTTGCCCAGAGTGAAAGTTAATGGAGGAAAATAAGGAACCATGATGAGATTAAAAAAATAAACAGACAAATTCAGGGACAATGACCCCTGACCTTTCCTCTTCTTCACGCTGCAGGGTTCAGTTCGTCCTCTGAGGGTTTCCTGCTCCTACAGATATTTTGGTTTACACACACACACACACACATCAAACACACACTGTTCAGGTCTTGGACGTCTGCCAGGTAGTGAAGCCTCAGTAGAGACACACATGAAGGAAACATGATGGATCAGCCGACAGCAACGAGTCTGTTCGTCTGCTGCTCTGCTCGTCTGGGGAGGACGTTTACGTTTGGGTCACGTTTTCAGCCAAAGAGCAGAAGCCGCAGGACGAACGTTTCAGACGCTGCATGAGGTTTTTCCGTGCGTGTTATCCTGCGCTCACGTTCACACAGCGTCTCAAACGTCTGACTGCTGCATTGTTTTTTTTTTTGCACGTCTTTGTGCTCGCTTCGTGTCCCTCTGTGGATGTTTTTGCATTTCTCTGAGGAATTTTCCTGTGAGTTAATTCCCCTCGCTGACTCTCGGCCCGCCTGTTGATCCAGCAAAGAGCTAGCTTCGCCTCTCGAGTCTGCTTTTGGTTTCCGTTTCTTTACAACAACAATAACAAACACGCTTTGATTTCAACTAAAAGCACAACAAAGCCCGGATTAAAACTTTAAACTGCTGATAAAAGAGGGGGAAAAAAAGAGGAATAATAACCAGCGGTAACGAGAAACGACACCCACAGGGACGTGGAGTAAAAGTACAACAGAGTCATTAAAACGCAGCGAAGCAAAGGGCTTTGAATTAGTGACACACGGAGAGAAACTTCTGAAGATGGAGTTAATCTGTGGAAAGTTAGCAGCAAACATCCCCGTGATGTCGGATTGAACCCAGAGGCAGAGAAACATCGTCATTCTTTGATTTTATCCACATCGACTGACGCTTACAGAAAGGTTTGGACTCACACGGGAGGATTCACTGATGCTCGAAAAAACAGGAGATCATTTCATAACAACAAGAAAAAATCTGCCTGGAAACTAGAGGGGCTTAAATTTGAAATTACAGTTGTCTTAAAATGTTCTAGGGTGATAGTTATGTAACCTCGTGACCCCAAAAACAAAAATAAGCAAAATAAAACTTATAGAAATGAACCAAATGTGAGCTGATCTGAACCTACAGCTCTATAAGTGTTGGATCTGTCCTTGGTGCTGAAAGTATATCGTATCAAAATGCCTTGAAAATCAAAAACAATGTGTACAATAACATATTTTATCCATTTCTGTGAAAAATATACACAAAAATAGCCGTGCAGAGCAGATTAACCTACCAAACATAATTTTCTGAAATCCTGCAGATTCATCCCACCAAGATCCAATGACAAACGCTTTCACCCGGTCCAATTTTGACTGGACCAATCAGAGAAGAGAGGCGGGAGCTGCGGACGTGATGACATCAGGAAGCACCCGAATGTTTGAAAACAATGGCGGCATGTGAAGCGGTCTCCATGCACGCCAATATCTGCAGTTTTATCAGAAATAGACTCGGTTTCTTATTCAAAAGAAGAACAGAGAACGTCACTTAAAACCTTTCTGACAGGAAATGATGTTTTTGAAGGGAACAGACGGGTGAAATATCTCTGACAGATACATGAAACGGTCCGTCTGACGTGTTTGGTTACAAATCTGTTGCATCATATCGTGACTTGTTGTTGATTGGTCTGTGATGAGTATCGAGTCGATGGTCGTCCAATCACCAGCTGCTGTTTCTCTTAAAGGTCCTGCCTCTGAAAACACTTTCGAACAGCTCTTTCCCAGGTGGACTAGTAAAATGTTAACAAAAATAAATAAATTTTTAAAAATAATCCAAGTAGATTAAAAACACTTCAGGAAAACATCTAGATACAGTTTTTATATTTCATGCATCAGAGGATTAACCCTCTGATACATGAATTATGAAAGTAAGTGTCAGGATTTTACCCATGAGTGTTTTTATTTGTCTTAAAGCATGAAAAAAACTTTTCAAACATTTGTGACTCATCATTCAACTTATAACAGTGTGAACTTAATGTAAATCAGCTTTTATTTGGTTTGACTTCTTTTCTTTTTTGGGGGTAATTTCATGAATAATTTGCTTTTTTTTTAATATTTTGCGAAACATTTTAACTCTCTTTCATCCATTTTTACACTGAATAATTTATAGTTTATAAGCTTTGTTACCCCCAAATGTTTGTCTTTAACTTTTTTTAAGAATATATATATGTTTAGAAAAAAAAATTGAAAACATTTTTTAGGCTCTAAGAAGAATAAAAATGTCCTGACACAGGCTAATATGAATTTCCACCACATGAATAATTGAATTTAGGAGAAAACAACTTTTAAATAGGTGTAAATTGTAGTGACCACTATGCACCACAGGGTTAATATCCTCATCTTTGTTTTTTTCTTTGCAACTGAGCATTTTGCTTTTGGAACAGTCCAAATCGAATGAGGTCCAAAAAACGGGCGGAAGAATAAGTTGACTAACGAGGTCGATTTTCATACCTGCAACCAACATTAACTCCTCATCAAGACTGCAACAGATGAAATATAAAAAAATAAAAATAAAAATCATCAAATCATGATATAACAAAATATGCTAATAAATAAAACTCAGGCCTTGAGTTTTTCTCTTTGTTATGTTGTGATTTTTTTATCCTATGATTCATGAAAAGTGACTAATTTAATCCTTTCTTAGGTTAAATGAAAACATTTTGTGTTTTCTTGACTTATGAAGCTAAATTTGGACAAAAGTTCAGAGTTTTCTCTCCCCTGACCTCAGCTGGTTTCGCCCACGCTCGCTCTCCTGTTGTATAAAAACAGATTTTCTGACCTCAAACACCTTTTTCCAGTGTTGCATTAACAGCGTCCACCATCGCAGACTCTCCCTCCCCAGTGAAGGTGGTTCCCCCTCCAGCAGAAACAGCATCAGCTGTTGAGCCCATGGTGGTCTTCAATCCCACCCACCGTCAGAAACAAACCCCCCCTCTTCCCTTCAGGTCTTCATCAATTCACACGCAGCAGATTCAAACACTTCCCTCCTTGTACGGTGGCGCTCGTCTCTGACAGCTGAGGCCGCCGCGTCGCCCGTGGCCATCGTCTGGAGCGCACGGACACGACGAGCAGACAATGAGTCGCCTCAGAGCTGCAGCAGATGTTCCCGGTGATCGCCGCAGACGCCGGCCCACATCTCTGCTCCTCTGATTGGAGGAAAAAAAAAACACAAAAGGAGAAGAGGAGGACGACCGCTCTGCTCGGAGTTCAAGTGGCAGTTTGCACAAAAAGCTGTATTGTAGACGAGAGTATTTCTGTACCAAACAGAAGCTGTATTATTGAAGAAAAAACGCCTCCGGGGACCTTGAGATTAAACCGCTCCTTCAAGCTGCAGGCCCAACGATCTGAACCACTGGCAGAGAAATATTCAAGA